>OY292525.1:7689655-7804631 GCA_958496365.1 Subacronicta megacephala
ACCAGATAATTGCACATTAGATCCACCTAACTGTACGGTTTGCATATTACTCGCCAATTGAACGGTTTGACCGCTCGGCAGTTGAACACTCTGCGAAGGCAACACACTCTGACTAGCCACTTGAACACTCTGTCCGCTGGGCAACTTGACGGTGTGGCCGGTCAAGTGCACACTCTGACCAGCTAACTGAACGGTTTGACCGGCGATCTGGACGGTCTGGCCGGCTAACTGTACGGAAGACACAGGTATTTGTACGGGATGACCGGTTTGGATGTTTTTGAGTGTGGCAGTGGTGTGGTGGGCTCGCGGAGTGGGGCTCTTGCCGACAGTGGGCGTGGGTTCGGGCCCCGCCAGCTGCACCGTGTGGCGCACGTGGCCGCCCTGCAGCTGCAGCGCCGACAGCTGCACCGCGCCCGGCCCCGGCCCCACCCCCGCTAGCTGTACCCCGCGCGCGCCCGGCCCCGGCCCCACCCCCGCCAGCTGGACCCCTCGCGCGCCCGGCCCCGGCCCCGGCCCCGCCAGCTGGACCCCTCGCGAGCCCGCCAGCTGCAGCGAGCGAGGAGTCGTCACTGCAGCTCCTGCCACCGCCGCCGCCACCGCACTGCTCACCACAGACGTCGCGCTTGCCGTGCTCTGCTATATAATACATAAAAACATTTACCGATTTTCAACCTTGCCGTAGAGGTTATAAGGCTAACCTCCAATGTGCTTCAACGACCACAGAAAACCAAAAATATAAATTACTAAAAACACTTCCGAAGAGTTTAAGGTCGATTTCGAATAAAATGAAATGCTTTGAAAATGCTTGTGTAGTGCAGTCGCATCAATTTTCAAATTGACTCAGCTAACGTTCGGTAACCGTTAAATGAGTGTTACCTTCAACCACACATGTCACATGTTACCTTTCAAAGTATGCCAAAGAACAAACTGTTCCATAAAAATATGTGTTTTGCTCAGATATAAGTTGTTTAATTTCTTATATTTAAACATTATATTTTCTTATTTTGATTAAAATAATATAAATTTACAAAACATTTTACCCTGACAACAAGCCTGACCATAATAACTCAGTCGATCAAACTGAAGTGACAACTATAGCAAAAGTGACGGACCTTTTTATTCCGCGACCGTACATATCAAAAGTTATGAGTTCCAAGAATATTTACAGGGAATTTCTTACCTGGGCAATAGTAGTGACGGAGACAGTATTTGACACTGTTGGTCTCTTCTTTACTGTAGGTGTGGCTGTAAGAGAATTAGTCTGTTTTTATATCCTGAGTCCAGAAAGAATGAGTATTGTATGACTTTAGAATATATTATAAAAAAATATAAAAATACTTTATTCTTTCTCAAACAATTGACATGCATAACATAGGTTAAGTCAACTCCAGTAAGTTATAAAATATACTTGTGATGGAGTTGCTTGCTTCTCCCCATTATATAACTATACATCTTCCATTTGTTCTTAAACATATTATTTATTTTTTTTACAAATAATATAAGGGGAATTTTTAAAATTTTTCCACTCTATATTACTCACCGTAAAACAAAAATACTGATTTGCACACAAAAATTTAGTGTCGAAAAAATATAGAAAATATAGAAAAAAGAGATATTTAGACTTATTTGCTTTTTCGTAAAAACTAGTCATTCAGTAAAACAGTTAAGCTTTAAAGATCTAGCAGTATAGTATAATTGATTTATTTGATGAGCAAATTTAGTGTGCAGTTCAGTATTTTTTGTGGTAATTTCGAATATTTTAATTGAAAAAAGGGGATTTACAGTTAAAGTATTAAATACCACCCATAATATAATAACATAAAAACATTTAAAAATAAAAAAAATAGTCCTCCATCTATATCGGGAACAGGGTCCATAACTATAACTATTATTATTATTATCTAATATTCTACGACTAATATTAAATAATATTACCTTGCTGCATTAACGCCCGCGGTGATATAAGTGATTTTCCTGATGCTGGAGTAGCTGGACTTAATACTCTGACCACGCCACGCCTAGGGGCAGGTGTCGCCTATATAATGTAAATTAAAGTGTTATAATTATTTAAATAACATTGACAAGACTATTATTCACGGATCAAATATTTTAGAAAAAATTATCATTACAGCATTAATCGCAGTAATGTTGACCTGAAGATATCGTCTATACTTGCGTGCATGGCGACTATGGAAATCCCAGTAGGATTCATTATTAAGGCGTTTCGTCTCGCCAAGGGCGCGAAATTATTTTTTATTCTATAATACATTCTGAGTTCATAGAGGTAGAAACTGCGAGGGCAACTATAATTACAACTGAGTACCAAAACATTTGCTTAGAAATCGTCATCGTACAAATCGTGTAAATTGATGATTGATACATTATAGCATTTACAGGCTGCCATTACAACAGTGATAAAATAAGACAAAGAGATAAATAATATAAGTTTCATGAAGTACCTGGCACGCTGGTGTGGATACTACCGCCGTCACAGTCGTGGGCACAGCAGTCGGTCTTATCAATAGCGACCGTGTGCCTTGTGTTACCTATAAAAGTCAATTAAGTATATTTTCCCTATTCTTAGCGCTAAAGGGTTACGTCTCGTAAAATAAACGTCACTAAGAGGAAGTCCTAAGAAAAAAAATCAACTATAAACGCAGCATGGTTTTCAAGGGCCCATGTGCTAAGTTTGCAAGTATGTACTGTGTACTAAAAACTTTTATAGACTACTATGTTTTTAAGGAAATTACAGTACGGTTTACTAAATCAAAATTACCTTATTCTGCAATACTTGCACTGTGGCTGTACTTATAGGTTGAATGACAGTTGTAGATTGTAAACTGGGCTGGTTGACAACACTGGTACTCTCGTTATTATCTATAAAGGACCAGTAAAATTATTAAAAATAGATATTTTGGATGAATGTATATTTCCTTGATAAAAAGAAAAGTTATTCACCTGAGATTGTGATCCTTCAACTTTCTGTAATGGCCGCTGTTTGATGAGAGGTGATTTATGCGGTGTTGCCACTATGGAAGGCAAGGACTTCGATAACTGGCCCGAAAGTGTTGCCGTTTGATTGACAATAATTTGTTTAGGTTGCGGTTGAGTTTGCTTAGGCGATTGTGATGCTGGGACCGTTTGACTGACTTGCTTTACTTGACTAGTGGGTGGTTTTACAACGTTTGGTTTGATAACCTGAGATATCACAGTTGCTTGTTTTGCTGGCTGAGAAACATTAGGCGGTTTTGCCGTTTGAGGTGTCACATTCGTTTGTTTCGGTGACTGATTGAGCGGAGGTTTAACTTGCTGTATAACGTTGGTCTTCACTTGATTAACATTGCTTTGCCGTACAGCTTGCGCGAGTAGATTCGCCTGTTTCGCTGATTGGGCCATAAGAGTAGATTGTTTCGCACCAGTTTGTTTCACAGTCTGAGTGATCTTTGGTGGGGCAGTGGCCTTGGCTTTTGGAGGTGGTGTGGCGACCAGCTTGCCTTTCGGTTTTACCGGTATCGTGACTTGTTTCCCTTGCGAGGCTTGAGTAGCTTGCTTCAGCAACTGAGCGGATGAAAGGTGAGGAACCGATGGGGGTGCTCCGCTGTCGTCAACGTCAACGTCACTATCGGATGCGTTCTCAATTACTTCTTCAACACTAGCTACTTCTAATTCCATCTGTAGAAAGACAATAGTACCATTATAATTTAGAGTTGTAAGAAAAAACGTGTTAAGAAGTCACTTGTGGTTTCTTAACTTATATAGGCACGACAACGACACAGACGATACAGCGAATATTGAGAATTTTCAATCGGAAGGGCATAATTACTAACACAACAATTGGATTAACTATTGAATATGAAAATCGTTGTTCGGGTAGATACTATGCCCCAGTGTGCCGATATTATCGCAGCTGCAAGAATCGAAGATACAGTTATTACGTGACTCACAGCGTGCGGGGACGTTTGATGCCTCGTTTCACTGGAAGTCGCTGCCGGAGGTACTACTGTCTTCACAAGCGCCGGCGCCGGGAGCGATGCTGGTGGTTGCGGCAGCGCGGACAACAAGGCAGCAGCCGCCTTACTGCCGCGACCACGGCCGCAAGATATCTTAATCCAGTCTTCTTCGCTCCTTATAAAAAAAATCTTAAGCTGGTAAACTGAATTGAAGCGGCGGTAGCCTAATGGCTAGGAAGTCCGACTTGCGATCATGTGGTCGCCGGTTCGAACCCCTTTGCACTACCGAAGTGAACCCACTCGTAATCCAAGCATTTTAGCTTAGCACGAGGGGTTAACAAGAATACTACTAATGTGATACCCACATTGCTAGTAAGATTTAAAAAAAAAATTCAAGTCACATTTCAATGTTCTCAACAAAAGTTTAATCCTCCCCTAGGTTAGTTTTATTATTGTGCAGTATTAAATGAAGATTATACCTGTGCCTATGTAAATAAGTCCATATGGCTGTCCTCTGGTCATACTTGACGACAGGGTCCCGCTTAACCGACACAAGTCTGTCTAATACCGAAGACAGAGCACTCAGCAGTGTTTGATCACTGCATGGAGCTACCCATTGTGACATCCTGAACAACAAAAACACACAAGATCCTACAACAGAAAAAGTGAAGTACATTTTCATTTTAATTCACGGAAATTATATATACCGAGTATTGGTTATATAGCAAAGTAGTTAATAAGAGGGTATAAGTGCAATGTGTCTGTTGAATCATATGGAAAAATTAAGAAACAAACTAGGGAGCGTTCAAGTATTACGTAACGCAATTTTAGGAGATTTTTGACCAATACATCATCATCATCATATCAGCCAATTGAAGTCCACTGCTGAACGAAGGCCTCCCCCATAGACTTCCACAACAACCGGCTTAAAATTATAACATAATACGAATATTACGATACGAATACGAATTTATATAATATAATACGAATTATAATATGCTGCCTGCATCCAACGACTTCCAGCGACCTTTACCAGGTCGTCCGTCTATCTTGTTGAAGGTAGTCCCACACTGCGTTTTCCGGTGCGTGGTCTCCACTCGAGAACCTTTTTGCCCCAACGACCATCAGTTCTACGAGCTATGTGCCCCGCCCACTGCCACTTAAGCATGCTTATCCTTTGAGCTATGTCGACAACTTTCGTTCTTCTACGGATCTCCTCATTCCTGATTTGGTCGCGTAGAGAAATGCCAAGCATAGCTCTCTCCATAGCTCGCTGAGTGACCTTGAGCTTTCTTATGAGGCCCATAGTGAGAAACCACGTCTCTGTGCCATAGGTTATCACGTCGTCGTCGCCTGATTTTTCTTACTAATTTGCATGTATTTAGTGCAACCGTTCTGAAGGGTTAAAAAAACAATGTTACGTAACGCGTAGTTCAAATGCGCCCCTGTAACGCATCGTAACGTTTTACAAGACCCCCCCCCAAAATTCGTTACGTAATACGTGCTCCCCTAAGTATAAGGTACAGAGGTAGCCCACACTAGCATACACACAAAGAATTTTATTTGAGGCGCGTTACATATAGCACCTATGCTAAGACAAGGTCACACTGGACATTTAAGTGTTTGTATTGTTATATAGTTAATGCGTTTTTTGTATGCATTTTAAACCCATTTTAAGTCTTTGTACCAATACGGCGCTTGTCTTACCGAAGGTGCGATATGAAGGTTTATTGAGAGAGTACAGTATGTACAGTCAGAGTAGTTGTTACCTGAGCAGCGTGAGCACGTGGTGCCTGGTGCCCTCCCCGTTGGGCAGGCGCGCCAGGGCGTCGCGCACCAGGGCGGGCAGCGCGGCGTGGCGCGGCCGCCCGCCCACCAGCACCGCGCCGCCCCCGCCGGCCCCGCCCGCCCCGCGCGAGGAAGGACCTACTACCGACCGGTACCTGCCGGTAACCGACCAAACATTAAGAGACAACCTACACTGACATAAACTCGAACGACTCCTACTTGACACTACTTCATTGTATGTTGACCCTATTATAGAAGCGGCGGTAGCCTAATGGCTAGGGCGTCGGACTTGCGATCATATGGTTGCCGGTTCGAACCCCACCCATTGCACTACCGACGTGAACCCACTCGTAGCACAAGCATTTAGCTTAGCATTAGGGGTTAACAAGAATACTAGTAATGTGACAACCACATTGCTAGAAAGCTCTAAAAAAATAAATAAATTATAAACCATCCAATTTAAAAAAACTGTGATTTCCAAAACATAATAAGACAGTAAACAGTCGGTATCAGACAGTTATGCAAAATTAAGATACAGTGACAAGTATACCACAATTACACAATTCCATGGACAAACTTACCCATGCTGTATGTATGTAAAAGGTTTGGCGGCAGTTGAAAACCTTCGTCGCTCTTGAGAACGGAATTCAACCAATTCTGCTTCTGTTGCTGGTCGAACTGACCAAGTTGTGGGATACCTTTATAACAAAATATTATAAACGCAAATAAACCCATTGCACTACACAAGTAAAAAAAAATATGATAACAAAAGTGTTATCCCTTCTGGTGATCATAATCAGTAAATGAACTGTCCTAATTTATAGTTTAGCAGTAACTTATGTACAATCCGCGGAGTGGGGCCCTGGTGACCTGTACTACAGGTTTTTATAAACCTATCTCAGGCACCAGGGTCTCACAAAACAGGATTGCACATTTTTTGTGATCATATCTTCACCAAATGCGATAGCAGCAATCGCGGTTGATTTGCTGTAATTTTTTTAAGGGTTAAAAATTGGAAACTTAGTTTTGTAGTTGAAGAACAAACTTTAAATAAAATTGAAAGAATATAATCGAGAACGAATAGTGTTGCCCTCTTTGTTTTACGGGTCTATATAAAACGGAGAGGTCAAAGTATGATGTATTCACAGAGCTGGACTAGGCCGGAAGGGTTCGGGTTATGCACAAACTTCTTACACTACCTCCTGGAATGTATGTATCTTACCACAAGCCAGAACCGCGTAGGCTAGGGTCCGGTTCGCAACCGCTACCTCGGCTATATATTTTTAGGGTTCTGTACCCAAAGTGTAAAAACGGGACCCTATTACTAAGACTCCGCTGTCTGCTTGTCTGTATGTCTGTCTATCTATCCGTCTGTAACCAGGCTGTATCTCATGAACTGTGATAGTTCGACAAATACTAAAAAACCGTATATAATAAATATTTAAGGGGCCTCCCAAACAACAAACGTGATTGTTTGCTCGTTTTTGCTCGATAATGATAATGATAATGGTAACAGGTAGCTGGTAGACCCTTGAAATATTCACAGAATATTTAGTTATATATTCACTTTAAAAATATATAATTAAATTACACCTCTGCTTAACCCTTCGGTGAATACAGGCGTGATGGTATATAGTTATGCATGTATGTTTGTATGTATAATAATTATATTGAAAAAGATTCAATAGATAATAAAGAAAACTTATATTGGGGTCGTTATGAGAGCAACAGAAGGCAAATTCTTTGTTTTTAGATTTATGTCTGTATGTTACAACACGTATCACGCATACTACTACAGTAAATTCGATGAGGTTTTCACAGTTGTGTTGCTAAAAAACTTGAAATGTTACTCGGAAATATAAAAATCGAAATTGTGTAGAGAAAATAAATGATATTATTATTATGAAAGTAAATCGTATCTTTGACATACCTAGGAGGCGGCGGTTCGCTAGCCGGCGGAGGAGGCGAGGCAGCGCGGAGCCATCGCTCACACAGTCGACCCAGAATAGCGTCGCAGTCACGCCCCGCACCAATCCACTGATACATCTATGTAAATAATATCTCAGCTAAATTATCTAGTTCAATTGCTCCACTTACCATATGATGTTCATTAGTAATCGAGACAGGACACAATGACATATAAGATAGAAAATATGACACATAAGGGTAAGGTACTAAAAGTATAAGAAGAGATTAATTACTCATAGTGAATATTCAGCCATTTAAATATTGGATACCTATATCTTATTTGAGTAAATCGTAAAAATCTTATAAAAAAATAAATATATCCCAAGCCTTTTAAATAAATAAAAATAATTTGTTTTTTATGCTTGATACCAATCAAACTACGGCCAATAAGATAAGAAGTATGTACCTTCTTATATTTCAGTAATAAACCTAAGAATTACAAACCTGGGTCTCAGGCAAATACTGTAGGTAAGGTACATAATCATCTGGATGTTGTCCTCTTTCTCCAGCCAGGAAATCCAAAGCGGAATCCAATTCGGCACACCAATCATCCGACACTGAAAAGCAACTAACTTAATCAAGACCGGCAATCAATAAAAAAAAAGATCGATCGATTGTGCATGTGAATGAAAAATGGTTTTACATTGAGTCGAAAGTTAATGTTTAGCTGATATCATAAAACTGGAAAGTTATTTTTTTAAATTTCTCCTTTCAATATATGTACTTACAATTATACCAAGTGTTAAGTGGGGCAATAGGCGACCTCATAACAGCAGTACACCTCGCGTGCAGCTGTTGTTTGGAGGCGCGATGTGCAGCGCGCGCGGGAAACAGTGCCCGCACTAACGACAGGAAGTTCGCGTGCGTTGTCTCAGTAAGAGACTCGTCCGGATCCACTATGGAGTCCTCCACTGTTTCTGTCGATGTCTCTACTTGAATTACTTCGCCTGAGTCATCTGCTAATTCTACGGGTAGCGTCATCATATCTGAAATATTTAGATATCTATTTACTTAATAAAACTAATAACGACTAACTGATAGACAATTTACAGTACAATCACATATAAACATATGAATTTTCCGTCTTAGCTTACTTACATTATATTGTAACTTTGTAAGGAACTCATTATCTTTATAAATTATTGTATACATAGTAACCTCAATAGTTTAGTTGGCTAAAGTGTTCAGTGTACCAAATCAAAGTGTGTGTGAAGTGTCTAAATTCACAATAAAATAAAACAAATCGAAAATATATAAGTTTCTATAAGCATAACATTTGTTAGATGTTAAGGTAATTAAGCACATTGTGTACCAGAAATTGCATAAAGTAATATACTTATGTTTTGTTAATAATTCATATTTACTTGCATGCACATTATTGCATATAATGACCTAACTTACCAATGCCATCCAAATCCTCTAATTTAATGGGAACTGCTTGTTGCATTCTGGCAGGATTTTGCATTGAAATCATTGCATCAGGGGGCTCTTGTTTTACTATAGCTAGCGTGTCTAGCTTTGGGTCATTGTAGTTTATGCTGTAAATAATAATAAAATCTTTATTACCACTTTTTCATTTTTCCCTTACAACTATATATCACTATTTAGTTACTTAAATAAATAATTTAGTAACTACATAGTAAATAAATAATTAATGGGATAATCTCTAATAATTTAAACCTCAAGCATCCAAATCTTACAAAACTTTGTCAATTTTAATATTTTCTAAATGTAACATAGCTAATTTTAAAAGAATATATTATATGAGTGTTTTAATACTTTCAGTATTTTCAAATATTGAGTATATGAAAGGTCCTCTTCAAAACTACATAATTAGACGAAAAAATACCACTAATTTTTTTTATTTTTTTTACCGAGTTTTTATGCAATATACTGCCCAGTAATGTAATAGAAATTTATTTAGAGTTGGTGAAATGTAGCATTTTTCTTTTTACAACCAAAATAAAAAACCTTTAAAAAAAACATTAAGTCTACATAGGGTCCTCTCGAAGACTACATAATTAGAGAAAGAAACATTTTGATACCAAAATAAGCAAAAGAAAATACAATAAATACTCACTTTGTTAAATTATTAGGATACCTATCAATAACTTCTTGTTTAATTTCAACATGATCAACCCTTTTGGAGGATTTTGGACTTGTAATGGGGTCCACAAATGATGAACTTTCAGAATCAGACTCTTCCCGTTCACATTTTATCTTAATATTGGGCAACAAGGGTTTATTTTCAATGCTTTCATATGTTTCTTCCATCCCTTTTTTAGCAGATGCCTTATCTTGAGGTTTGCCCTTACTAAGACTATCTTTCTTTGGTGCCCTCCTCATCTTTTGTACAGGTGACCCATTCTTTTGACCACCAAACATAAGCTTCTTAGCACCATTAACAAGGGCAACTCTTTGTTTTATATCATCAATTGTTATTCCTGTTGTATTTAGTTCTGGATGGCTCTATAGAGAAAAAGTAAACAATGAGCATACCTAGCCCTTGAGCATTATTTGCAAATATGTATTATATTAATGACTTACTGTTGCCTCAATTAAATGGAATTCCAACAGACTTGCATTTCCATGGAAGTATGGATTTTAAATCATATAAATTAAATATTACTATGATGTAAATCTTAAAAGATGTGCTCAACATAATATAATTATTATTATAAAAACAACTTTCCACATCATAATAATATGTACCTCTCTATATTGCCTTCTTGTCCTATGAGCTGCTAATACATTCTTCAAACACTCTAATGACGTTATGTTAGACTGATCTGATCCACCTAAGGTACCAGATACATTTCCATCGGGATTCTGAAATGAAATAGTATGTCAATAGACCAATTACAAAATAGTAGAAATATCTTTTATTTCAGTTATTACTTGAGCAGGAATTACTTGTTTCCGTTTCCTTATTGACTGCTCTGGAGGACCTTCAGGATAATTTTCATCTTCAGATTCATCCCCGCCAACCTCACTTCTAATAGCAGCCAACTCTTCAAAATATCTGTGTTTAGCTCTCATATATAATGGCTTAAAGTTATTCTTAGATGATGGTTTTGGTGGGAGCAACGGAAGACGTGGAATAGGGCCTGGTGGGGCTGCTTTGGCAGCTGCAAGTAAGCGCTCACGGGATATTAAGACTTCTGGTAATAATTTTGCATAATATGATTTAATCTGAAATAACATAATTTAATTAATAACCTATTATTACAATGCTGAGATATTTTAAGAACAGATATATAGTCTTTATGCTCATTACCTTATGCTTCTGCTGTTTAGCCCTCGCCTTCATTAAAAACTTTCTCATCTTTGCTATATCTGGTCTATAGTTACCCTGCCTCAAATTATTATAAAAATCACCAAGTGGTGAAGTGAAATGAAAAGGTTCATGATTAAACAGCATTTTGATTGTTTTCTCTTTCTCTTCTTCTTCGTTTTCAGTAAACTTAGGCAAGAATTTACTAAGTTCTTCTTTATGTTTGTCTTCCAAAGCATCCCAAGTTTTCATAGAGAAAAACTCTTTGAAAACAGAGTAGTCTTCACATAGCTCCTGAGGAAGCTCTAATGATAGTCCCATGATGCGGACCGGCTCCATCACTTCATCATCTCCTTCTGAACTACCACTAGATGTTTCTGAAGAGCTACTGCTCTCTCCAGTATAACTGTGTTCACTCTCCATCTTTTCTTCCATTGAGTGCGGAGATAAACTTGAACTTTTAGGCGGTCTAGGTGAATTACCTAGGGTTTTCACTGAATACTATAACGATTATTCACCCACTTCATTGAATTTTCACGTTGTTTTGTTCGTGTTGTTTACGAAAAACCTAAGCAATGGTATAACAAAATCGAATAATGAGCCATGAAGTTTTTTTAAACAGCCGTCAAGTCTTGTCTAAAATAAAATAGAACGCACACGCCAAACCACGGCGTTTCATACATACTATGCGCCAGAACGGAACATTACGATGAGAAAATAGCTTGACAATCACGAACAGCGACATTTTGCCCGCAAAATAGAATTTAAAAATAAAAAAATATTGTCTTTGATTGATACTTGAACATTGTCTATGAAATCTAATGCCAGTTCTTGAAAAAGGTTTACCTACCATATTGTCTATGATCCATAAAAGACCAAAAATTTTTTTTTTTTAACTTACTCAATACTCAATATATTTATTGCACTCCACAATGTTAACAGGTGTTACACAGTAATTTAGTAGGTATCAATCATGGACCCTGTCGGGCACGGCAATTTAGGAGAGAGGAGGAAGGCATTCTATTTTTATATTAGTTATACCTACTACTTTTTTTAGTTTTTTAATTTTTTTTTTATTTATGTTCTTAATTATTCTTCTTAATAACTTCGCTGAAACAGATAAACAATATTGCCTGTAAGTCTGAAACGAGACCGAAACTAAAGATTTCGCCTTATATGAGCCATATTTACCATATTTATGCTGAAGCTACTCAGTTTAGTAGTGATTGGCTCTAACGTTACAAGATTTACATTTATTTTTACTATTTGCAAAGAAGTTTACTTTACTTGAAATAAAATCCATATTATTAATTGATAATCTGTGCCTATGTTCAGCAGTGGACGGCAATAGGCTGGTATGATGATGATGATGGATGAATCTATGCCTATAACAATCTATCAGCGCGTCCTGTCTGAACCGGGGAACCAGGCTACGACCCCGCCGTGCGGCATGCGTTCCACAAAGAATAACTAAACTTTATAAACAGTTTGTTCGAAATAATTAAGCTTGTCGGAAGTTGTCCGCAAATGGTGGTAGTAGTAAATAATAAAAACAATTATGCGATTTTACCTGTGCGGCAGTTCGGAACGGCTAACTTCAGAGAAGCTCAGTTATTTCAAGCAAATTGTACCGGTGGATTACTAGACAGTTTATCCTAGGCTATAGTCTATTGCTTAATCAAAGGTCTTAGAAATGATTAAAAATATACCTACTACCAACTAGTCATTTTAAAATAATCTGAATTGATTATAATTTGAATTTAAATTTATCTTGAAACTCTTGAAAGTTGACTCTTGAGTCTCTTTTTTTTATTTGTGGTCGAATTTAGGATAGATAAATCCAGTGGTGTAGAAGAATATGCGCTTTGTGGTGAATAGTAACAAAAAATCGGGTTTAGTAAAATTGATTGAGCAGCTACTTGGGCAGTCAAAAACTGTACATAAAACTTTAATTCACCTTACACCTTAAAATAAGATTGGTCTTATATTTTCTAAACTATGCAAGGGATTTTATTATCGTATATTTCGTGAAACGGAACGTTGGGCTTAAAAACCAAAAACAAGCAGTTTGCGGTGGTGGTGTCGAAAGATTTGACTTTTTGACGTAAATTATTCGTGTAGTAAATATGGCTGACGAACTCAATGTTGACAGTCTAATTCACAGACTTTTAGAAGGTAAAGATACATTTCTTTCATTTCTAAATGTATAACTCGATTATTTGAATCCTTAAGTTATGTTTTAACATCATAGATTCTCGCTCAATGTGCTCTTGTTGCGTAATTAAACATTGAGTATGTAGGTATAGAAACGTCAAACTCATAAATAAATCGATTATTCCCAATTCTTATCTGAATTTGCGTTTGATGTTAGATTTTTAGATGACTCGCAGACATTTCCGTTTTACAAATATAGCAGACATTATAAATAGTTAAAATAATATAGATATTCTACTGCTAACAATGATGTCAGATTCCTTAGCATGGAACACTTCCATGGGCCTATTATTGAGCTTTTATTCGCTTTTTGTATCACTTTATATGATTTAAACATGTTTATTTCACTTTATTGCTGCTTTTTGGTGGGTTACTGCAGTTTACAGACTGCAACAGGAAACAGCAAGGCGAAAAGGGAAATTGAAAGACATCTTTTCAGGAGAATGTATGGTTATATCCAGAATTCTTGCCAAAGTATTAAGCTAGTTCCTTTATTTCTGTTCTTTTAATGCCCAATATCATAAAATGGAATTTTATTTTCACTCTTCCTTATTTTATTTTTCCACATAGGCCCACTTTTTACAAAGCGACATATTAGGTATTGGAAGGCCTTGCACCTATCCTAAAGCCTATTGAATATTATTGAGTTGAGTTATTGTACCACTTAAATAGAAGATAGATCTACATATCTTTGACTCCATGAACATACCAAGAATTCCTGCAGAACTTTACAATATAAAAAAATGTGTCATCATTCATCTTTTATTAAATATTTTTTTATTCTACCCTAGATATAAAATCTTCCATAAATTATATATCTTGCATATTCCCAAAATTTGAGTTTTTAAAAATATCGAAATACAGGCATGTTGACTTTTAAGTTCTTCTTTTATTATTTTTATTATATTATTTTTTTATAATTACTAATTAAATTAAAATTCCTGAAAAATGTTTGTAGATCAATTAAATTTTTGAGGCTTTGTGGTGTATATTACATGCATGTTATCGGTATAGACTTCACTGAGTTATTATATTATCGTTAGTTGATGTGTATTTACAGTATTTATATGTCAGCAGTATTGTAATATTATTTCATTTAAAGTACATAGTGTTACTCATCTATGCATTATTTATGAGTGCTTGAAGATGTCATTATAAGTATTCTTAACTTGCACATAATACCATTTAACATTTTTCACAAAAATCTTATTTCATAGTTATTCTCATTTCTTAAAGTATTTTGATCATATAACTCATGTATGCGCTTCTGTATTATGTTTATTCAGCAACATTGCATTATACCTACATGTTATATTGGTTTATTTTGAATGTTAAATTAAACAGTGATGAATTGTTGTCACAGTTCGAGGATGCAGGCCTGGCAAGACTGTGCAGATGTCAGAGACAGAGGTGCGTGGCCTCTGCACAAAATCCAGAGAAATATTCCTGCAACAGCCAATACTACTGGAATTGGAGGCACCACTCAAAATTTGTGGTATGTTTCTTTATGTATATCCACAGAATAACTAAATCCAGAATGCCAACTCTGCCCCCCCCCCCCCCCAATATCAGACACTGCAGGCCCCCTACACTTTGCAGTAGTGTTCACAGACTGCTAAACAAGCTCAGCATACATGTGTGAGTTTATGGATGTCATCTTAAGTGGAATACCAATGGAGAACCCATCTCTGGTATTAATTTTAGGTACAAACACATAGTCTGCCTATAAAAAAACTGTTATATTGAAATTCAGTACTAATTTTAATAGATTAATTAATTACATTACATATATTGGATTGTCTAAAACTATCTGCATGACAAGAGCCGAGAAGCAACTATAGATACTCCCTTAAATAATAAATGTTTAATATCAAATTCAGCAGAAATATCACAATATATCAAATTAAATTATCAGGAACTGGATAGCCATGGCATGAAAGAGCTTACCAGTTCTGTCCAGTGACACAGCAAATGGTAGCAGCAATGTAATGTTAGCACAGTAATGGTAATGTTTGCACATTATTGTGTTATATGTACTATGTTAAAAGCTCACTTATTACATACACAACATAGGGCTCAGTGTAACATAACTCAGTATGGCTTTAAATTTTTAGGTGATATACATGGTCAGTACACGGATTTACTACGTCTGTTCGAATATGGCGGCTTCCCACCCGAAGCTAACTATCTATTCCTGGGAGATTATGTTGATCGCGGCAAGCAGTCCCTCGAGACTATTTGCCTTCTGCTTGCTTATAAAATCAAGTATCCTGAGAATTTCTTCCTTCTTAGAGGCAATCACGAGTGTGCAAGCATAAATCGCATTTATGGTATGTTTTGTCATTAGTTCTTAATATTTAAAATAAACTTAAATTTTTAATTTCATTTACATCATTTTACTCCTTGTATTAATGGCGAAATAATTTACTGAATAAATATCTTTGATGTTCATATAAAGTTAATTGGATTTACACTTGACCTTATTACAACTGTCAAGGTTAGCATGGTATAGATTGGTTTCTTCATTAGTTAACGATTTATGACTACAATGCGATAAGCTATGTGTATCCATCAGGTTTCTACGACGAGTGCAAACGCCGGTACAATATCAAGCTGTGGAAGACATTCACAGACTGCTTCAATTGCTTGCCAATCGCTGCTATTATCGATGAGAAGATTTTCTGCTGCCATGGTGGCCTCTCTCCAGATCTACAAGGCATGGAGCAAATCAGACGAATAATGCGACCCACCGATGTCCCTGACACAGGTAAAGTATCATTTATTAGTCACTTAAATGGAGATTATGACGTGTCTAATTGATGATTCATCTTTGTTCATTTATGGAACAAAGTAAACTATTTGTTTGGTTTTCTCACTGTCAATCTGCGTTATTTTTAACCCCCGAAGAAAAAACGGGAGTTATTATACAATCCCAAAATCATCTTGAGACAATAGCCCATGTCCTTTTTCAGGATGCAATCTAGCTGCAAAATATTAGTGTGGCTGTAGTATGTATTATTTCAATTGCATTCCTCACCCTTTAGTTTTAAAATAAATAGTTACGGGTGAATTATTTCATGTTATTGTATTTCTTAATAGTAGTTATAACATTGGCCATTGCATCCTTGAAAGATTTTATAAATAATTCAGAATTAGTTTTTTTAGAATTTGTATGATGCACGCACCTTTAGACTTCACGAGTGCTATAGAGCGCTCTCTGTCTCGCATACATTACTCTATTAGTCATAGCTCCACAAAAAATGTTACAGGTCTGCTCTGTGACCTACTATGGTCCGACCCAGACAAGGACGTCCAAGGTTGGGGTGAGAATGATCGTGGCGTGTCATTTACGTTTGGTCCAGATGTCGTCAGTAAATTCCTCAACAGACATGACTTGGATTTGATTTGTCGGGCTCACCAGGTATGCTTATACAACTTATGTATACTACCTTTTCGTTGTCTTATTATAAATTATAAAACTTATGTAGCCACAATATATTAAATTTATTATATGAAGTTCTAACCCTTTGTAAATACTGGCGTAATAGTTTTATGTTATTATAAACTCATCAACATTTATAGGTAGTGGAAGATGGATATGAATTCTTTGCAAAGCGACAGCTGGTGACCCTCTTTTCTGCACCCAACTACTGCGGGGAGTTTGATAATGCTGGTGGCATGATGTCTGTTGACGAAACACTTATGTGTTCTTTCCAGGTATGTCTTTAAAAAATACTTAGAACTCGTATACTATGCTAAATGAACTGCACTAATAAAATAAAGAGGTCGCCGTGGTCGACAGTGGCTGTGTGCAGCGATATAATCGCAAAAAGACTTCGTACAGTAGCGATGTTGTCACTTGTCGTATACAAGTGCTACCATAAGTGTTATCACAATTGTGACGATACTGCATAGATACACTCGCGATGCAGAATTGTACAGATGTCATGCAGCATCATTGTGCATTTCATTTGGTATCATCCTTTGATTTATAAATAAATAATTAAATAATAAATAAATAAAATTATTCATTTAGGTCAAGAATAGATGGCATTAGCGTCCGGTAGCTGTATTACAATGATACATAATCGTACAATTCACATACATTTTCATAGGTTCTTTCAGTGTTGGTAATTAATTAGGTAAGAACTCACGATGCGATATTCATACGCGAAATATGAATAGGGCGGTCACTTTTTTCCGGTTTCGTAGTCTATCCAGGAACCCTTCATTTCTTATAAATGGATTCTAAAAATAAAATCATTCTGAACTAAAACTACCTTGTGAGTTCTTATCTCTACGGTAAAGTTACGCTAATTACTTATTGTTACAAGTAGTTTTCATCTTTCAGTGCTAACAGCACCATACAAACCAAGTGTTACAAGTGAAGGTTCTAGACTAATATACCATTTATTCCTTCAGATACTAAAGCCATCTGAGAAGAAGGCAAAATACCAGTACAATAATGCTGCCCTGTCATGACAATACTATGTATATCGGAAACAACTTTTTTGGGAAAACGCAAATATTACTTTTTGAGGTTTTTCGTCAATATCTCCATTATTTTGAACTTTATGTATTAACTAATTTTGTAGGAATATCGGTAATTGCATATTCAAAATGACCGTATATTTTTTTACCTTACTTTGTAAAAAAAGAATTTAATGCGGGTATGCTATTTTTTTGTGACAGAGTACGAAGTAATTAGTAGTAGAATGTTTTTATTTACTTATTACTGTTTACCTTTTATCTGATTTGTTAAAGTAAGTCACGTGTTTGGGTAGAACAGAGCAAACACTTTTTATTTATATTGTTTTGTAGAATATTGACTGGAATTTTAGTAAAACGACTAGGTATACAGTAAGTGTCAGGATGGCGGATGCACTGTGCCAATGGAAGATATGATTGCGTTTAATAAATGTACTTAAATTGAATTATTACCTTGAATGATTTCAAATGTACCTAGTTACAAAACAAGAAATCACAAGACGAAAGTGAAGCGCCATCCTGATATTAGGATGGCAGGTGCATCCTTATGAAATAAGTATATTATAATTTATTATACATTTATCAATGTTCCTCAACTGTAACTGAATGTGTCACAAAATGAGCCAAGGTTAATAAAATTGACGTGATTTGCTATTTTATTTTTTTGATGTAGGCGTAGATAATCCGGCGGACACTGGGCAGTCAGTATACTGCCTCTGCCTGGCTAATTATTTTATTTGGTTTATGATTTAAATAGGTTTATACAGATGAAACTTCGTTTCCTTCTTCTCTTTAAATACAAAAATTCAAGGCTCGAAATGTGCTTCTACAGTACGACCAAGTTATCCGACCATAATTGGGTAAAAATATTTTTTATAAGATATTGATTACATAATAATAACGAAACGGCCTAGCTAGTGTCAGCACCTACCGCAATGTTTTTGTTGCACGTATAGCTTAATGCAATAGGAGATTTTTGGCGCGGGTTGGTATAAGCGACCGGATTGATGGGCTGAATATGGAAGTCGCTTTGACGTGTTGCGTGTGATAAATGTCCTCAGACCTAAGATATGTCTGTAAGTCCTAAACAAATTACTCATTTCAAAACTACTATGCTTAAAATATGAGTACCCTGGAATAACATAGTCTAGATTTATTCGCCCGGTTTGCTATTACTTTTATAACTTTCTGGATTATTACCAGCTGCTGACAACCGTATTGGAATCGATCTATTACCGCTGACCGGACCGACCCAACGAGTAATTTGTTAGAACCCTGGCTGCTGAGATGAGCTCAGGAGCTAGGTTGTAGGCTAAGCTGTATTACAAGAGCCAGTGCGCTTTCCAATAATACAGATATTATGGCCTACACAGTTACACACATAAATTTAGATTACGAAACTAAATTTACATACAACCTCTTGGGCTATAATATTTTAATGACAACATAAACCCGTTGGTGATATTTGATGGGTGAGGTAAGTTTGTCGCACTACAGTTCCAATTTACGTCACGGGGCGGCGGTAAGTCACTCATCCGGCCAGCTGATATTGCCGCTACCGGTGTCGATATCAGATGTTCCGGAATGGAACACCGCAGTGAGCATTAGCAGTAAATAGCTTGGAGTAGTTTTGTAATATAAAATACTAATAATTACTTATCAGCATTGCGAAAACTCATTTTTTTTTCTTTCAAAAACCACGAACATGCCGCGTCGGCATAGCGCAGGCAGGCGACTTGTAAGAATAAATGTACTAAAATGTATGAAGCATGCCTAGACATGCTGCTCTAAGCAGCAAGCCGAGTCATCAATTTAGTGAGTGAGATACCTGGAAACTGACTCCCGTTTTCACAAAATATAATCTAGAGGTGCAAGGACACATAGAGTCGCCGATACCTGTCGCCTGCGCCGTTGAGTGAGCATGCGCAGTACGTGGCATGGACCACGCTACGTTTGCCGCCGCCGCACCGCGCGCCAATATATATGACCATGGTTTCCGCTGATTATGTAATTATTCAAATATCTGCAATAAGCAGCGTCTTGGTCGTCCGCCATGACATCACGGCATGCTGTTAGTCGCGTTATCTTTTTCATACCTCGCAGCGTTTGTTGTGTATGTCTTTGGGTCCGGATAACAAATCTGAATCGGCGCGATGCGAATTGGCCACACGACCACTACAAAGTGTGTTAAATTGTTCCCATCAGACGTTGCTAATGTAGACTACAATTCAAAATTAATGCCACACTAGATGCGCAGATTCAGCCGCTTTGCGCTTCTAAAGGTCTATGGGCCTATCAGATCCAACAAGTATTGTTCAAATCCGACACTGTCAAGTCCGCAAGTATTAGATAATAAAGACTGAAGCTAGAGCAGAATTAATAGAATAATTAATTAGAACCGTTTTCAATAGACTTTACATAATTAGACATTGTAGTATGTGTTCTCACCTACCTACTTTTGAGTTATTTAGCACTACTACGAACTATAACGTACCTTTCAGACAGGTATTCCTCCTCGCTCACCCTTTATGATAGAGTTCCATGCAATTTGGATAAAGATGCGCTCAAAATGGATGGATGCTCAGCAATATTTTTATAGTGTTGGTATGGTAAAGTTTTTGACATTACCGGTATCATTGTTTTTCTTAAATTTTAATCTGGTCAAGATGAGGATTACAATTAGGAATACCTGTAATGGATCCCTAATAATATTTGTTCTTCTGCCAAAATTGTTCATTGTATGTTAGTAACTTAATTGAATCATAATGCTGCGGTAAATAAACCTTTCGTAAATAAACAAGTATCATCATCGGCATCATCAGACTGCCATCCACTGCTAGACGAAATAAATAAGCATTTTTGTTACACTCATGTATTATTATGAGCTGTTTATGTAGATTTAGATGTATTTCCAAATAAGATATTGTAAAATCTATTTTTACGGGAAGGCAGGCTGAAGCAATAATATAATAATTTACATTTCCAGATTCTAAAGCCATCCGAGAAGAAGGCAAAATACCAGTACAATGGCATAAACAGCGGAAGGCCAGCCACACCTCAGCGATCACCACCTAAGAAGAAATAACTGACGTTCGGGATCCAGTGTGCTGCACAGTGAGACGAATGCTACAAATAATTAATTATATCATGTATTATAATTATTGTTTAGTATGGTCATTAGACATAGCCGAATAATATGTCGCGTATTGTTAAAATTTATTTATCGATTTGCTTGTGCCTTCTTATTTTTAATTTTTATTATTAATGTGAGTGATATTAATTTATGGATTTAGTTCTACAGATTGTATTGAGCTGACATCATTTACTCGGCGATGCCTTGGTGACTATTGCTTTTTCGATCCCTGTTAAAGGCAGCATTTTAAATGGTATTGTACCCTGTTGTGTTATTGTAACATGTTGATGTTGTAGTCAATTGTTTCGTTAATTTTAAAAAGTTTGAGGTGGCAAGCGATCTTAAAGATGCGGGCATTGGACACGACAACGTCGTTAAATTTCATATTACCTTTATTAAGTTGTAGTGGATCGAAAGCACATGCTTGGTTTATTCTGTAACTAATGTGCCTATAAATGTAAATTATATATAGGTCTTGAGTAAGTGACGATAATTGGTTAATTTGAAATTTCTAGTTATTGGATTAGGCAGAATTTAAATGAATGATCGTCCATGAAACTTCATCCTTTTTTAGTAAATGTATTCTGTCTATAATCCTATTGTGGAGCTGGCCTAAGACATGATATTAACCTTCAACTTGTCATAGCAATAAGTGTTTTTCTGTTCTAGGACTCCATTGCAATTACTTGTGGATGTGAAATACCCAGTGAAATTAATGTTAATTTGCACTCAGTATTATTCTTACAGATTAAGTACCTAGATGTTTCAAAATTTCATGAATGTTCATTATGATCTCCCTCTGAGGCTTTCCCTTTAACATTTACTGGTAAGTCTCAAAATGAATTGATATAATTTATAAAATGTGGTAGCAGTGTAGTCCTCGCAACAATAGTGCAATTGCTGTATTATTACTATATTATAAAATTATATGCAGGTTTTGCATTGTACAATTTTATTTTTTAGCTATGTATGTTAAATGATTTTCATTAATAAATATCACTATTTAAACTAAGAATATTTTATTTTCAGTTTGGTTTGCATTTACAGAATGTATTTTTGTTTTAACACTTTCCTTTTTATGTATCTATATACTAAGAGAGTAAATGTGACTTATTCTACTTCATACTTTTACATCACTTGATGCTTTATTAAATTTGTTGTTGATAGTTAAAACATAATTATGTTGCTATAAAATATATCTGTTCTACTTTTAAACTATACTGTATAATACCTAGTTGGTACTGATAGTAGCAAGATTAGAACTTATGTAATTTACTATCATTTGAACTTTAACATTTAAAATTTTATTCTATTTTCTTCTACACTTAGTGAAAAATAAATTTCGAGAGAAATTGAGTTTTAAATATAAAACTTATTATAACATTTTGTTGTACTTTCTCAGGTGTGTACAATTTTCTGAAAAATAAATTTTATTCAAATAATATCTATATTAATTTATTTCATTCACTTCCATCTCTTTTTCTTTCCAATTGGTACCTTCAATATCAGTTTTATGAGCTGAAAAGTCCCTTATCAGATTATGGTGATTTTCAAACCTGTAACTAATCTTTGAAATAAGGTCTTCATTTCTTCTTTGATACTTTTGAATATCCAACAGTAGGGCCTTAAAATAACCTCGCTTGGCTGTTAAGGTTTTCTTAATTCTGTTAACCCGAGCTTCATATTCTTTTGCCAATGATTCCAGTAGAAGTTTTTGCTTCTTTAAATTGGCTACATCACTCGCTTTTAGCTGCGCTGTTACATCTGCCAGTTGTGGTCTCCTAAATGATATTATTATGTTTGTTAATTATGACCTCATCACAACAAAATCTGAACTACATGCCATATAAAGAATATTATATATGTATAACATTAATTGAACCCTTCAAGCTTAGATTGCCTCGTTAGTCTAGTGGTCCTAAGCGTGACTGCTATGCTAGAGGTCCTGGGTTCAATACCCAGGTCGAGCGAAGTGTTATTGGGTTTTTCTTATAATTTCCCAGTAGCAGCTCGGAGTCTGGATTTGTACCTGGTTAATGGCATTAGGCTCGCCCCCTGTTACATGGGACCAAAATCTTGTGTATTGCATTGTAAATTTGTAATATAATATAATTTTGTACGCCACCTTTCAGCAAAACATAGCGAGCCACACATTATACAATGTTCTATCTATATGTACACCTATGTTTTACAAAAATAAATTGATTGATTGATTAAACATACCGGCGAAATGTGGGTGTACATTACAGTACACCTCTGCCTAACCCTTCGGGGAATACAGGCATGATGGTATGTCAGGCGTATTAAATTTAGTTACATTCTACCATGTCTAGTGATACAATTGAATGTATTCGTAGCAATAATTTTAAACAATGACATTAAATCAGTATTGGAAAATGGCATCCACTCTAATATCAATAAAATATAAATTAAAAAATATTTTGAAAATAAATGGATGGAAAATGAATATTATACAATTTTTCATTTTACAAACATGAGAAATAAAAACAATATCCTAAAGAGTGGAGACTTGCGTGTTTTGATATAAAGGTCAACTCTAGTTTAGGCACCTACACAGGTCTCCCACAAGGTGTTATCTTGTCATGGTAGTCGGTATTATATTGTGGCAAAAAAAGTTTTATCTTGTCTTACTTTACACAGCAGTAGAGGACTACACACATTTAACTTACCACATAACTTTGTCAGTTTCAACTTCCACAAATTTCTCCTTTTGCTTTTCTAGTATTTCTAGTTTCTCTGGCATGTTCTCATATTCCCACATAGAACTTAATTCTTGAATTATCTCGTCCCGAATGCCTTGTTTCAGGCAGTTAAACATAGGCACCCATTTAACGCGCCTTAGCTTAGCTTTGGGGACTGTTTCCAGAAAATCTTCATTCCTATAACAAAGTATTTCCTTATTACTTTATTTTGATTCACCATTTAGGCCAATTATAGGGTCAGAGAGTCGCCATAAGGACAGAGTTGTTTCAACTTACCGAACAAGATTTACTATATTATCGAATTCTTTGAGAATAGTAAAATTGTCAAAAGTTATTCCAGAATTATTCATATACACATCAGTTGATTGGCCATCAGCTTCGTCACCCATTTTCGTAATAAAAGCGTACAATGTTTGTACAAATACAATAATTCCAAGTAAATTGATTCAAACCACATTCAATTCAAACGATAACCGTTTACCGTAGGTAGTTTGTTTGTTCATTCGCTGACTTTGACATTTGACATTGACAGCCAGCCTGTAATTTTTTTTGGCATGGCTTCAGAGGCCTTTGTACCATTACAGTCAGACTACAATCATTTTTAAAACAGAGTATGAAAATATAATCCCTCAGTGAAACCCTCGAAACTGTATTCTATTTTAGTCTATGAAACCGGTTGATTGAGGACAAACTGCAATTTACAGTGCGACAAACTTATTTCACCGGGTGATCATGTTTCGAACTAACGTCGCTTTGACATCATCATACATTACGGTATCAAAATATGCAGGTAATGAATTTTGCAAAACAAACTAAAGGTGGCGCTACTAGTGCTGCTTACAACAAAAACAATATTAGGTTCTCAGTGCCTATAAAATGAATGAATGAAATTATATGTATTGTTAAGTTATAAATATAGTTATCATACGCACGGGTACACATCTAGTATTTTTACTTGAGTAATGTAAAATAATATGTAATAACATAATCTTTTTTAAAATTTTGAAATAATCGTTTATAAAACTCTATCATTCTGGTTCGAATAACATAGCTTGGCGATTCCAACGATATAAAATGTTTTAACAGTTCCTATACTAACAGTTTCGCGATATCCTTATTTGAATCGCTATCGCGCGAGACCATGCGGAAGTAGCTTGACAGATGTCCAAAATCGCGACAGCTGAGGGGATTAGCTTAGCTTAGAACACGAACGAGAGAAACTAACTAAGTACAGTATATAAGACATATTTCGAGTCTAGACAGAAGTAGGTAAGACGACGTAGTAAACCAATACCCAGAGGGAGCCTAAGTATTGAGGAAGAAAGGCAAAATAAATACAACACCGCGTTTTTTAAATTTTATTTATTTTTTTAAATTATGGAATAAATAAAAATATTTAGGTAATAAAAACAAAACTTTTGTAACAAGTTTATATTCGTGGCAATGACTATGGTATTGCAGTCTTTGAGATCTTGCGTGATCACTGATCAAAATTATTTATGATTTTAGTTTAATTTTCAATTTATTTTTAAGTTTATTGTTATATAATTGTTTTAACATAGTCAATGTATAACAGAAAAAGTTTATAAAATATAAATTAAGTTCTTATATTGATGTGCATATCTTATAATATTGTTGGTTCGGTGACACTCCCCTTAGAAAGCAGCAGCTGTAAAAGAAAACAAATATAATGTACCTGCCTGATACCCTATTATGATATTATATTGAATTATGATATTAGATTGACATGAATATACCTTTATTTGTATTTTCTTAAAAACCAATATTTACATCATTATCATACAATCACGCCTGTACTCCCCGAAGTGCTAAAGGCAGAGGTGTACTAATGTACACCCATATTTTGCGGGAATGTTTAGTTCTCATGTAATAGGGCCTTACGAGCCTTTTGCCATTGGGCGAGTACAAAGCCAAACTCCGAACAGCTACTATGAATTTCATAGAGAAACCCAATAACACTTTGCCCGATCTGGGAATCGAGCCCATGCAGGACCTCTAGCGTAGCAGTCACGCTTAGGATCCCAGTCCGATGAGGCAATAATGCATTGCAAGATTTTTTCATGCACACAAACTTGAGACCTGAAGAGATGGTACTACCTACCCCATTCTGGTAAATAAATCGTTCAAAATTTAATTCCAATCCAGTCTCATTGTATCCTAAATATCGAATGGTAGTCGCCTTTATTAGCAAATAACGTATTATGTAAAAAAATATATTATATTGTAAATAGTTACAAAATTGAACCAACGAAAACTACCTGAATTTTCACATTTACGACATTGAGATTACAATTATTATATTTATTATTATAGATTGGAATTGTATTTTGAACATCTGAATTCGTTACATTACTTTCCTTTCTCTGTTACATTTCTTTTTCTAATTATTATCGTTTACGGAGTATATTTTTACAGGTCTCGAGTTAGAGTGACGTACCATTAAGAGATTAAGAATTAAAACTTGTAGTTATTCCAATAGAATTCCAATAGTAGAATACCACGTGAATATTGTATTTATGGTGATTTATAACTATTGCTTGTTTTAATCATACTAATAACATTCTTATGTACAGAGCTATTTATACAAGGGTTTATGTGTGTGATTTCAGGAGATAACACTTGGTGCTTAGGTACTAGTATTTTTTGTAGTGCTTAAAAAATGACAGTTAAGTGAATGTATTAAAAGTAATATGTGGACTTATGCAAATGCTTTGATTTTTTTTAATATTGCGATGAATGACGGTGCTGCAACTAAGATCCAGGACTAAAATTATGAAACGAAGTAGGAGATATTCTTATCCAGATATTCTAATGATTTACGTAGGTGAATAAAAAAAAATGAGAAAACGTTCCAGTTGCAATAATGATCTGTAAACGAAAACGTCGTCGGCGATCTACGTTTATCTACGATGTAGGTAAGTATCAACCGTGTCACTATCACAAAATGGAAGGAATAATTCTTGAATAAAACAGTAGGATTCAAACTAAGTACATTCACTTGCACTAGGTATGGACATACCCATACCTGCTTATGTTTGCATGTTTTATAGACTACGAATGAACGGTAAAGTCTTGCTTAGATCGTCCACGGTGAACCGGTCAGCAACCATTAAATCTGTCGTAATTAGAGATATAATATTAAAACCTTTGAAAATATTCGTGATACCAGTTAACTGTAACGCAAATGGAATTAAAATTACATGCACAACGCACTTTTGCGGACATTGTGCGTCCTAAATCCAACCGCAACGGCTCGTCGTCTGATGTTATTAAATCCAAAGTTAATAAATGGCGGTGGTAGCCCTATGTCCATGATTGTGTAATTCGAAGGCCAGTTTGTACAGCTCAAAAGACATCAATAGGTAAAGCTGCGGAGTGACGTTTTGCGTATGTACAGCAACCCACTAACCTAACGGCCTGATTGGGTGTTTGTCCCAAAGGAAGGTGCGTTTGACTGGCGACAGGTACGAGTCACGGATGTAGGAGGGGCTGCGGTCCCATCTAGCGAGGGGCTTCAGCTCCGGCCAGTCGTACCAGAAGGGGTCTCGAGTGATCGCAGAAATCGGTAGAGAGGGGCTCGGGTTGAAAATGTCAGCCCAAGGCCTTCTTCGTAGTCCGCCGGCGTTGTACAGCGGTGCACCTATGCGTCATAACTATTACGTTTAATGCCGGGACAACAGACAAATTCCGACTGTACTTCGTCATCGCCCGCCCAAACAGTGTTAACTAAGCCTCAAGCGTTCAACATAGCTGCGTAACACTCTTTATCCTACATGGTTATTTAAGTGCCCCACAGATTTTTTAATTTTATAGAGTTAGGCAACAATTTACTCAATATTTCTTGCAACATAGGTACCCGTAAACTTACATTCCTACACCTATCTAAAACAATATGTAAAACCAATATATTTTATTGATCATATATGTTTTTAATACATAAGCAATACGTGTATTTTTGTAGATATCTACTTCCCGCTTATAGATTATGAACTATTAAGCGGCATATTGTAGACACAATGCAAAATCTATTGTTATGTCCTCATGAGGAAACTGTATGCATTGACGGGTCATCAATATTATATATTATATATTATTAATATTATACTATATTTAACAAAAAAATATCAGAATGAAATAGTTTCAAAATTATTTACTTAATATTAAGTAAAATTCAATGATTATTTATATTATTTAAGTAAATTCCTGCTGCTTGACGCAGTAGGTAATATTTTCGCCTCTGAAATTTCATAAAGTAACATGGGGCTCTTAAACAAACTATATCAATGCTCTGTTATTAATTATGATTGCAAACTCATTAATCATGATTGTGATAAGTTTTTAGCTTTCTCGTCATGCGATTTTAAAGCAGAAGTGATGATATGAAAAAGAACACATACACTCATTGAATAGGACAATTTCACAGGATTGCTACGTGTTAAGGTATATAATCTACCTACAAAAGGAAATACTTCGTGAATAAAAACGTCTTGTATTATTATTCACTACAAATTCAAACCGACAAAAAATCAACGTAAAAAATATAAGTTAAAATAACTACAGATGCTTAGTCTCACACAGCTCTACAAAATTAGGTGCCGCTACACTGAACTGGGGCATCGGACGTGAAAAGATTGATTTTATTATTTAGAAAATTTATGTAACCCAAAGAGAAGAGTGGGTCATGACGAAGATACAGAATGTACTGTGTACAGCTTGGGGTCTGTTGCCCTTACCGTCGGCATCGTATGCGACCTCGCAGTCGCGCGGTGGGCTAATCCTCGGCTTCACTGGCGTCGGGGATCTCCCTCGGACTGAGCGGTCAAAGTCTGCCCATTTTTCGGCTTCAGCGAAAAATGGGTCCCTTTTGAACACGTCCGATATCCTCGCCGGCCACGCTCCTTCATGGCAAGTCTCATAATCAATACCATTTTCAGTTATATACGTGGGGGATTTGCGATAGAATCCGTTTACCAAGTTTTTAGATACATTATAAGACCGGGTGGAAGGATCACCTGTCTGCTATATTTACTACTAATATATTTGTGGAGTGTAGTGTTCTTGTATGTCGGGCATGAATTCCGATACATAAGTAAACATTCCGGAGCGAATGTTGCTTTGCTCATATTTACAATGCAGCTCATGCGAACATTTCAAAATATTGATGCATGAAAATTTCATGTATATTTTGAAGGCTGGCGCACATTTCTGTAATTAGCTAGTATATTTGAAGCAAAGTTCGTGGAAACTTAAGCAATGTTATACTTAGCTGGCAGCAATGCGTGGCAGTCTTATAAAATACCTATGTTTGTAGTTTAAAAGTATGTTAATCATTTTGTGCCAAATGAAAAAATATATTTATGACTAGTTTAAATTACAGCGGAGAGGTACTAAACTACTAAATCAAAACACGGGTTGGTCTTTTATGTTTTAATACAAAATATATCGTAGTGTTAGTTAAATGTTCTTAAAACTTTGTACTATTCAACAAGTTATGGGACAGTATAAAATTATTTCTACGTAACAAATACAATTTTAAATTTCACTCTGTAAGAAAATATTGATCTGATGTAATTTTACAAAAAGGATGTCAGTTGTATCTCAATAAATGTCTCTTAATAAGCTGTATGTACAATTTTGAATTTTGAATAGCTTATTCATTACAATATACTCGTCGGTAAAGTATGTATGAATATACTTAGATTTTGTTTGATAGTCATTTTTATATGGATACCAATTAAATTCTGTTGTTGACATACCTAGCTTCTTTTGTGGACTACGTCATACCACTGTATTAGATTCAACTTTGATTGAATCTTACAGGTGAATGGAGTCCTAATAAGTTCTTACAATTATCTGAATCCACGTGCATAGCTGAGTCTGGGATAGTCCTGTTAGAATTGTTATCTTTTTATGATAATTTACTTATAACATAGTTGCAATCCCGCACTAAGCCTGCGACATGGATCAGAAAACAGCCGAGATTCGCCTGTACTTTATTTACAATAACAATCAGTCTATCTCAGACACGAAAGACGACTACAATTAAATTGTAGAAGTAAAACTTGTACAGATAAACCGCGGCGGCACTTATGCTAGCTTAACCTAATCTGTTCGTGCATAAAGTTATTAGTATTTACCTGTTCCCCAGTGGGGCTTGCTGTCAGGCTCATATTCGATGCCTTTAAGGCTCTTGGACGCCAGAGGTGCGGAAATGGGAGCGCTAAGGTCGGTGATGGGGTATGCCCGGTCCTTCAGGTAGAGACCGTAGCGAGAAGGGTACAGCCTGTCGATGGCTGCGAGCCTGTCCAGATGGTCCTGCCACGCCTTGTGGGCGTCGAAGGGGTCGACGCCTCGTCGGATGCGCCTCGGTACGTGATAAACTGTCAGCAGGAAACGTGATATCGATTAACAAAGTTTAGACATTCTATAAACGATATCATAAATATTTCACTCCAGAATGCCAATGAATTGGTATTGGGATCATTATTTTCTTTTACGTAATTATTATGTTTTATCTTAGAAATATGATGAGGTTTATGACCCAATGCCAGCGTTCACTGCTGTTTCTATTTTTAATACAATGACTCAAACCCAAAATTCATCAATAGTTAACATTTATTAAAAAGTCAGACAGTACAAATCACGGTTCCTTGTAATTTTTAAAAACAAAATTCCTGAAAAAACTCAAATATAGAATGGAAATAAGAGAGTGCATTATTATGTACTTAGATAGATATTGCATAATACTTAGTAATATACTAAGGCCATTCTTGTATGGAATTTATAAAAGTAATCTATTACTTATTATGTTAGTATTTTTTTTAGTTTGCTAAGCCAAGCTTTAGGTATTTATAATGGTAATGTAGGTACGGGGATAACCGTCACTCATGGAAGTTATTCATAGAACTCACCTCTACACCAAATTGCCGGGAGGGCTCGGTAATATACAATCATATTGGACTTATTACATCACAATTAGTTTTATAATTTAAAGGGATAAATAATAAAATATGTATCACCTGACAAGTGCTAGAAGATCAACGAGGTATAAACAATGACGTCGATGTAACATTCATGGATTTTAGTTTAAAATGTATAATCATTGTGAATAACAAAGTGTGAAGTAATGTTATGTATAAGAGGTGATTTCTTTTCAATGATACATGCGTTATAATTAGTAAATGAGATGTAACTTGCACAAGCAACAACGTCTAATGCCACCTATTATAAATTAAACAGATAAGCTTTCGTTAATATTAATCATGAAACACCTAACAAATTTTGCAGAAAACGAATGGGCAGATACATTCTATAGCCATTGGAGTTACAATTAAAAATGCATAGTAAACATAATATCCATTATTGAGAAAAAATAAAACATGTTTGTGATGTATGTGCTCCATGTAATGTTAAATCGATTCATCCAATTTTAACCTTCGAGCGGATGACAGGTTCCGCATCATCATAATTTATCTTCAAAATGTCTTTATTTATAATAAAAAACTTTATTACATAATAAAATATAGACAGCAGAATAGTCTGCCACGACTTGTTATAAAATTATGAAAAAACTGCTGCATTGGCTTTTGTTTAAAATGAATACTATCGTTGGCGACCATTTTTAGATAATGATGACATTAATTAAGTCACTAAATAAGACTATTATATTCAAAGCAGTATTCGTAATATAAGAAGTCCTGAATATTAATTTACACTCTCCCGGAGACCTTTTGTGCTGAAACAAAATGTTGATACAGTTCTAGAACTGAAGAGAAAACTAGGGTACAGATTTGTATTTGCTTACTACACAAGTGGTAGTAACAAAGCGAAAGCACTTGTTAAAATTACTTTTGCAAGTACAAGTTATTAAATGATTTCACTATATACAGTATTATTTACTAAACTATGACATCTAATATTTACAGTTTAGCTTAGATTTCTCTTAGTAGTTTCATGTAAAATTCTTGTCAATTACTTTTCTAGATAGATCAACTCAATCGTTCAAAGGTTTCGCCTTTGATTGCCAAATTGAAGTGTCACTGTGAGTGATGCACTTGCCAATCGATTACCTAAAGTATTACTTCACCCAACGAGCGATTTTTATCTATTTTTATTTAATGAAAAAAGTTTGCTATGGTAAATTATAGTTTTCGGTTATCATTTGGCAAGTCGGTTAGTGTAGCATGTGTGCACGTGTATGTTGTGATGTGTCTTGTTTACACTTTGATACTTACTTGGCCTGTACGAGTCAAGAGAGCGCGGGTAGTTGTGGGCATAGATGGGGCGTGGGGAGTATCCGTAAGTCTCACGGTGTACGGGCAGGTAGCGGTATCCGGGAACAGTGATCCTCTCAGCAGCGGCGATGGGGTCATCGTAGATGGACTTGCTGTAGGGGTAGGTGCTCAGGAGCTCAGGGAACACGCTACGGCGAGAAGGCCTGTACCTCTCCTCGGCTCTGATGTCTTCCGATCCTGGGAGCAAGAAATAACTTCTACAGCTTCCATTATCTATTACCAGGTACTCATTATGCTTGACAGTGTAAGGATTGAAATAATAAGTTATGTATCTAAACCAGTGTTACGTTAAGAGGTTGTGTTTGCATTTCTTGCTTACCTTTTAGAGATCGCACGAAGGATTGCCAAAATCTGGCTTTCTTCGATGGCGTCTCATTTCTGCCAATCATTTCTAAATGACTTTTAAACATTTTGGCAGTTTATGTCGTGCTCGTGTCTGTAACAAAAGTAAATGTCTGTAACATACCATAACTTTAAGAGAAAATGCGAAATCTGTCTGCATATTGTGCTGTCAATATGTCAAAACTTAACCTTGAGTTTCGTAGTATTTATCTTTTAAAAATATGTTCAGGTGACATAATTGAGTACAATAGCGTGCTCGTGCCTCGTAAATAGAGCAGTGACGTACGCAAGAGTTAGCAGCAGGCCCGCAAATAGCCGTCTCGGTGGCTGGCTGGCGTGTCGAATGGCTCGTGGACTTGGACACTCGCCAATCTAACTGGTGTCGAGGAGAAACTTGAAAACAGCCGTTTTTACGAATGTCTACTCATTGCTCAGCTATTTTGGAGTTTGTTACGACCTTGCTGCGAGTTACGATGTGGATAAGTCAGCGGCCTGCCGCGATTTTTAATTACATAAGCTTCGGGCCTCAGTATGCGAAGATAAATACCATCAGGGTTTAAGCGGATCAATCTCAATATATTTCAAGCATTAATAAACTGAAACAACTGTCTCAAATCCCTTTGTTCTTTGATATATTTTAACAGAAACAGTAAAATTTATAGTGTGGCTTTCAATATAATTTGCCTTTAACTAAATAGATTTATGCTGATACATTTTATTTCAGTTTAACAATCTATCAATCAATCAGTACGTCACTTGTATTCATTAAGAAAGTATTGTAAACAACCACATTCCGATTTTAACTTTTTCTCAACACAATCTCTGGATTTCATTTACTTTATTAACTGCCGTGCGTCATTGGTTTCAATTTAATTTAACAGAAACGCCATTCATCAGCTTTTCAGTTAAGATCGACGTTTGTGTAGATAATGAAAATACCTACATCCACGGTCTATAGAATGTACGGATTAACCATCACCTTAAAAAATGGTGACTGGTGAGTTTTAGTTAGGTAGAAATTATTTATATATCTGAGAATCAGGTAAAACGTCCATTTTTGTATTGTGTCTTTATTTCACAAAAAAAAGCTAATGTGCCTGTACTGTTCTTGATAAATTAGCTTAGTCTAGCTGTCATCGAAAACTCATGCCAAGGTAACTTTAGAGTTTAAAAAGTGAAGGCACACCTAGCATACATGTAATAGGGCTTTGAATTACATTTGAAACAGTTAATATTTTGACAAGTATACCTAAGGGTAAACTATAGAGCTTTAATATTTACAAAATAAAAAATATAGTATATTGTGGTATTAGATCGCGATAATACTTCAAACGATGGCATTTAGTACTATAAAATTAGATTGATTTAATTCAACTATATTATTTGGAATAAAAAGAAAATTGATGAACTGAAGCGAACATTTTTATTCATAATATATTTGGAAAAAAGGCAGTGTTGTTTTTAATATCCAAAAAACAAGTTCATAATAATGTATAATTCGCATTTTTGCATCAATGATCGAATTAATTTTAATTATCCAGATTGATCTTAACTTTCTACCTATTATTACGAATTGGGTCAAGACTAAAGGCCAATGTCAAATATGTTTTGCTACACCCATTTCCAGTAGGTATCTACCCACTGTGATGCTGCCCCAGCTGTCATTGGAACCTATATAAAAATCCATGGTATCTAGTTTTTATATATATTGAAGGTTAAGTGTATAGCAGCGTGATGTGTATTGGCCGTTAAAAAAAAGTCAGTCGATTGTGAAACGGTTACAAAAATACATGGAGGCGCGTCGATTTGGCGGGATTGCAAATTTGGCGCGGGATGAGTGTGGCCGAAAATAGGCGCGCGCGCGGGCGGATCGGATTCACAGCATTCCCGGATCCGGCGCATTGTCGCGGCCACAGGTGCGCTGAAACCCGCGCATGTCCATCACTTATTTGTTTAATGCATGATAAGCAGGTGCCTGCCATAATGATAGTGTTGATTGCACATACACCAACATATCTGGTAGCTTTCGTTTGAATTAAGAAATAGGTAATAATCTGGAATATTGCTGTAGCTTTTTTGAACCTTTTTTATCATATAGCTCTTTACACGAATAATAGATTATTGATTTGGTTAAAAAATATAGCAATAGGTACATTTATATCTGTCATGATGTTCCAGGTGCTTTTAGATTTCACTTGAAACTGAAAGCATTGATACCTACTCCTTAATTACTATTATCCATTTAAATGAAAAACTATGGATTATAATTCTAACGTATGCACTATATACTATACTATACTATATACCAAAACAATTAGTAAGTATTTAAATGACTAATGCACTATAACAAGATAATTTTTCAAAGTTAAAGTATAAATTTGAAAGCTGCTTATGAACTTTTATAACACAATGTTTACTAATATTCTTTTAATACTTAATTGCCAAAAATTTTCACCTGTATTAACTGTCGTTCACTGTCGCAACGTGTAAGTAACTTACGTGCTGTTGGATAAATGTTACCCGTTTATCTCCGCTTATCTCGACTAATCACCCGCGAGAATGTAAACTATAGACTCAAGTCGAAGTCGCGAGCTGAGCGAGACGAAGTTAGGAAAATTGCGCAACTTTAGAGCGAGACGGCGCTACGAACTTCGGGGTGACATCGGGCGCACGGCGAACACCCCACGTGGGGTACACTTGGCACAACCCTAGCGGACTTAGCGATGGTACACTGGACAGTTTCTTACCGATTAAATAATGGTCGTTAAATAAATACAGTTGTGTGGTTTCGTTGACGAGCCGACGTCGAGTGTCGGACCTGGGCGGGCGCGCACTGGCCGCGGCGGGCGCGAGCCTCACTTGCCGGCCGCCCGCCCCGCTCCCACCGCCCGCCCGCCCAAAGCATTCAATAAACATTTTATTTTCCCCGACTTTTAGTATTTTTATGCCTACATAGGTATCCGGATGTAAAATATACTTAGTTCGTGTAACGGCTAGATAACGAATAAAATAAAATTATAACGAAAAGTTTACAAACAATGTTTTTAAGTATTTATTTATGAAAACGATAAATGAATTCAGGATTTCTAGTAAAATATTTATTATTTATGTTATTAATGTTTAACATCGGTTTAATGCAGATTTATTTTTTAAAGGTAGGAATAGAATATTCTGGGTAAACGATTAAAACTTCCCACATAGTATGTTGAAAATTCCTATACAGGTATGTATAGATCGCATCGCCCGTGAAAGCACTGAAATAGCGACGTAACGGCGACCACCTGGGATTGTCCAACTTTACGGGTGAACCGACTTCACATTCCACGTTAATGAATAGGCTTTATAGGTAGGTATATTCATTATAATTTGATAATGCCCACTACATATAGTTTGATAAATTAATTATAATTAGAAATACGCAGTCTGAAATGCTACATGAATAATAATATACAAAGTTTGCAATGACTAATCGCAATGTCTTAATAATTTTGATTTACGAGCCCCTCCGTGGCTATGTTTAATAAATCCGTAATAATAATCAATGGGTATATAATTTTAGTTTGCAAGTTATACTTCGCGTTTCGTTGTCAGTCTTCACTTGGACGACATTCTTAACACTCTTCATGCCTTCCAGAGTGCTAACCCGACAGTCCCAGTAGGAAAATGCCTAAAAAATACAAAAAGATAGTCCCAGTTGTGTTATATACTTACAGACACCTATCACAAGCGTTAGATGGTACTCAGAAAGAAACTCAAAAAGCCTGACTACTAGTTTATCTTAATGATATCAGTATTTCGCAGAACTTAGGCTGATTTCAGTCGTTTCAGGTAGAAAACTTAGAGGCACACGCGTATGGTTAGACAAAAAAATATGATTATGAAAAGTTTTAAGCAAACACAGCTTCAGATGGCATCAAGATTTACGTCACTTCAGATGCATCAAGATCAGTGCGTCTGCTAATAAAACTCACAAACTCACAATACTTTATTTTTAAATCACTTAACTGCAGACAAACTTATATTTAGGCATCAATAATATTTGAATAACAGCATACGAACTTTTGATTTTGAAATAACGTCATAACGATCTTGAAACAGGATGTTTATAATTTATGAACGGGGTAATAATTTATATAAATTACCTACACAAAAATTGTTTGATGGTTTTATATTTTTTTATTTTTGTGAATGAGATAACAAGGTCGGCGCCATTGGTGACAAGTGACCCCGCGTTGGCACCTGTAACGGTTTTAGGATTTTTTTCTCTTGAATCATAGTTTAAAGATAGACTTTGTTGTAAACCCCTTGATGCGCATTGTTGAAATAAAAAAGCACGAATTAACCTTAACATAAAATATTTTTTAAATAAAAAGTAAAACCGCCTTTTTAACTGAGGTAAATTAAAAACCAACCAAATATAAGGCATTTCTTCAGCATTTCTTAAGTCTCATTCAAATTTGTTGAAGATGTGATCACTAAAAATGTTGAAATAAAATATTTTTTAATAAAAAGTACCTAAAACCGCCTTTAAAAAAATAATAAAAATAATGTTTAAATTTTTTAAAGGCGGTTATACTTTTTTATTAAAAATTATGTTATTTCAACATTTTTAGTGATCACATCTTCAACAAATTAGAATGAGACCACCTCAGGAGCATACACTTTTTAATAAATAAAATGCCTTCTATTTTTTCGTTTTCCAGTGGGTTGGTTTTGATTTTACCTCAGTAATATAAAGCAATAACCTAATGTCAACCGCTAATTGCCTTTAACAAAACATTGGTTTTCCCAATGCAGGGACGTTGCTTATTAAAGAGTTGTCCTGGTACTTTACCATATGCACTGTGACAAGCATAAATGCAACTATATTAAAGAAATCAAATTGAAATCCCTAAAATGAGGAATTGCGGTGCAGTGGTGGTCTTCATCATCACTTTCACTTCACCAAATGAAACTTCCCTAGAGCAAATTTACGAGACTCCTAGTGCCAATACAATATTTGAAGATTTCCCTCGATTTATCCAGGATCCCATCATCAGATCCTGACCAGATGGCAATAGTATGACCTGGGAAGTATACCCTTTCAAACAAAAAAATAATTTTCCAAATAGGTCACACTGTTTTCGAATAATGAGGAAATATACATAAGAGGTCATTCGTGGTCTCCATCAACAGTTCCACTTGACGAAATGATGCTTTCCGAGAGAAAATGCACGAGTTACTTTAAAAAATTCAAAAATATTATAGGTTTGCCTATAATATTTGAAGAGTGCCCTCGATCTCCAGGATTGGGATCCTGAAGAAATCGAGGGCACTCTTTGATGATGATGATGGGTCATCATGTCCTAATTTGCTGACAATGGGACCTCGAGAGTATACCCTATCAAACAAAAAAATATTTTTCATAATCGGTTCGCAATTGACGGAGAAATCGGTGAACATACATAGAAAATAATAATATACAGACGAACGTAGTAACCTCCTCCTTTTCGAAATTTCTAAAATAAGTTAAAAATAATGGCGATACTAGCTTTAGTATTTAGTATTTTTTTAAAAAAAAAGCTTACTGGCAATCTGGGTCTCACATTACTAGTAATCTTGTTAACCCCTCGTGGTAAGCTTAATGCATGTGTTACGAACGTGAACCCACGTTCACGTCGGTAGCGCTGGTGCGTTTCGAACGGGCAACCACATGATCACAAGTCCGACGCCCTAGCCATTAGGCTACCGCCGTTTTCTTTATAAGCATTGCATATTAAATAGCTAAATAAATAATATGGTTTAGAGTACAAATAAGCATTTATGAACCATTCGTTATACGTTGCTAGTCGTCACCTAAACCACAGATTGTTTTATGTGCAGAAACCATTTATAACCGAATTAATCAAAATTTTTATGCGGATCTTCTCTGCTTGGACGCAAATTCTTTTTGTTTTTCGTAAATCGTTCGTCTATAACACATTCTAGGACCATGGCAGTCAGAATTGCGACATCAGCTATAACTTATCCACAACTGAAAAGACGAACAATTTCCGAAAAACCAAAAAAAATATATTTGAAGTGGTGGCCAAGGAGAGACTATCATGTATTCAAATGCAAATGACAAATTCTGTATCATAAGATGAGATTGAATTACGGCACTAAAAACTGTAAGGTATCATTAGTTTGGATGTACTGTGTATTTTTGTAATGAAACCTCCATCAAACCTTTATTTATAAAATGAAATAATGATTGCACTACTTAGTGCATGTTTCTGGATCACTATCCAGAAACATGCACTTAGGTACTATACACTTATAGTACCTACTTATTTAAGGAATCCACGTCAACCTTTATTAAGAACCAAATGCATATTATAACTAGACATTTAAGGAATTCCTATAGAATTACTCTTTAGTTTTTTTAATCCTAAGTGGGATTCGGATTTCCTCGTGTGTTCTTACTAGGTCTGTGTCTTTAAGATCTGTTTCATTATAATTGTATGATTGTTGAATGATAAAGCAGTCACTTTGTAGTTTTGAAGTGATCTGACGAAATGTGTTTAAACAAGCAGATCTGGCGCATGCAATCACGTCATATGCCTAATGGAAAATTTCATTCAATTTCGTTTTTACGATTGTTACGAGTGTCTTGTATGTTTACACTGGATAACCCTACTTATTTAGGTATGTGTGTTGTCTGGCTGTATGGCGTCATGCAGCCCACGTGCATCACCCTGAAACATCACGTTTTATCGAATTTTGGCCCGCATTCAACTGTTTTATAAATAGATCTACTATAAACAAACGAAGATCACACTTCGAAACAACTTCCGATGGCAGGCATATTCTATTTCCCCTATTCACGAGACATCCGTCTCGGTCTCGTCTCTCAGTATCGTGACTTTGTAACTCGCTAGACTTACAAGTGTTTAGGTTCTATAAAATGATAATGAAGATTTATTAAGATCAACGAAAGTAAAAGGTCTTTACCCTCTATCAGGTAAGCTTAGCTAATAATAATGACGTGATGTTGAATGTTCCAGGTGACCTTGTGGTTCCGGCTAGAAATAGGACAATTGTATCACTTCCGTGGGTGTCGTGGAAGGTGACCGAAGGACTGCATATATCGGGAACTTAACGTCACCTTGTTTACTAACATCATTATGGCGCAGTGTAGTGGTTATGGCAATGACTTCGCAAGATTGTTTGCTACATTGACCTATTTTGAAATATGATCATTCCACCTCTTTATTGCCTTGAGGTGATGCTATGATAAATACAGTCATGCGACACTAGATTTTTTTTTCATATATTCTATCATCGTAGGCAATAATTAAAGTAGGTATATTCTCATTAAGGCAATATCTTAAAAAAAGTATTCACTTCAATGTATGTCTAATATATGTATAACTAGATAATAAGCAATTCATAACGATACCTTTAACATCTAATTTGAAAAGCACAAAGATCAAAGAGCAAAAATGGTGTGTTTGCATTCAAGATTGTATCGATTGAAGACACACAACAATTATCCTAAATTAGTTCTCTTATATGTTTGTTATTGCCAACTAAATAATAATAGAACACCGACCGAAATCATAACACAATATATAACTCTTCAAAAAAAGTTAGCCATTGAAATGAAATTATTTTTTACGGATAAATTATAAAAAGTAACATTATTTCAGGAGCTTCATATCATAGGATGGTAAGCAACCTCCAGAAAAAAAAACTTTTCATCTCCAAAACATTTTATTTATTTTTTGAGAGCTAAGGGTAATGTGCTTCCTATAAGAATAATTTCTACTTCATTAACCGATATTAATACCTACAGCTTTCTAATATATAGTTCGATCAAAACTAAAGATGAAAGTCTGTATGTATCACAATAACAAGACAATTTGTCATCCCTAAAGACAAAAATAATTACCAAAATACATATATACATGTTTGTGACCTTCCATGACATATCTCGGTGACTTCAAGAAGTAAAAATAATGACTAACGACATTTGGAAGTTCACTCGGGGGTGTAAAGGGTAAAACATCTGAAGATCTGAAGATATTTTTCATCGGATAGCGACGGTCGGTTAGCGACGGACGTCGACTCAGCCAGTACATAGTAGAACATTACCGATACAATGACGACAGTCGAGTCGTTTATTTTATTTATAAACATCGCTCCTACGAGTACATATTTCTATCACCTTAAATTCATAGATCCAAGTCATGTAGCCAAAACATTTTAGATATTAATGATGCGGGTTGTTAAAACATAAAATAGCAATTGCAGACTGTTACACGCCATCATTAATTTAATCTAATTGCACGCACATATCCCAATGATTTGCGCGTCAATCATGGACGATTCGATAACAAAACGATTCAATATTCAAATGTTAATTATTTTAGTGTAATGGTCTGTTTGATTTTGATTAATCAGACGTTTTGTTCGATCCAAAGAGAACAAGGAGAGCTGGCTCTATGATAGATACTAGTACAGTACTACACTATATGTAAATAGTAACGTAATGAGCGATTATAATTACTATGCATTTCGTTGGGAGTGCGATGGAGCTGACCGACAGATATAATAATGATAGATAACTACTTTGTAGTGTTTTATTTGCAGGTTTTATTTTATTTGTTTTTGGCATCATCATGACAACGTTATGATTATCAGCCAGCAAATGTTAATTTACAGGACAAAAATATATTACTACTGAGAAGGATCAGGTTTGAGACATTTTAACAAATGTCACGAATTCTAGGTGAATTCTACAAAAACCTGTATTTCGTATTTACTTTGTATATTAAATAATGTGGTGTGTAGAGCTACACATTAATTTCTTAAATACGCTTACATAGTTTCAGTGGTACGAGCATGGACATCATTTTGGCAAGTATTGTCGAGTTTTGAATGGCACTTATTATACGTGTGGAGACAACATTTTTTAATACAAACTAGAAAAATTAACAAAAAGCATTTTGAAAGCGAATTAATCAGGTCATATTATGTTAATATCAATTAACGTTTCTTTTTCATGTACTTTAAGGCACAGATGCCACAGATTCTCTTGAAGAAGTCGATTATGGGTAAGATGATTATGATAGCGAATAAGTAAATTACTCCTAGTTATGTAAGAGAATCAGAAACGCAGAAATTGCGTGGCATTAAAGATATACTATTTGTTGAAATGTGAACAGGCAACTTTATACCAAAAACGATTACCATCGCTGCCTTGTCCTATTTATAGAAGCAGAAAGAGAGAGATGGAAGACTGCGTTTATTCTTCCGAGGAACTTTCCCATGATGGAATAATTTGATTTGGCTCTTGCATCATTGTGTCACACGTTGAATACATTTCTTTCCTTTTATGGAGTCTAAGTACTTTTATCATTATCATCATCAACCCATATATTGTCCCACTGCTTGGCACGGATCTCCTCTCACAATGATAGGGATAAGGCTATAGTCCACCACGCTAGCCTACTGCGGGTTGGCAGACTTGACACGCCATCGAGAAAATCTCTCAAGCATGCAGGTTTCCTCACGATGTTTTGCCTTCACCGTTTAAGTGCGTGATAATTAAGTAATAATACGCACATGACTTCGAGAAGTCAGAGGTGCGTGCTTTGGATTCGAACTCGAGACCTTTGACATGGCATCACATCACAAGGCTATCACTGCACTTACGACTTTTTACTTTATTAAGTACTTTTATAGACACCTTAATTATCAACTAATAAAATGAGACGAGAGTTTGAGAGGCCAGATAGCGGTTTCATCCTTAAGCTAAGCAAGAAAATAAATAGATATTTTATTATACTCTGAACAATTACAGATCGATTTGCTTTGTGACTTAGTAAGTAATAATTAAACACGGTTTTTCACACAAGGGTTCTAGCCATCTTACAAAACATAAGCTATGCAAATCGTTTAATTTGCACTCTACGATGAAGCCTGTCTTAATAAATTGTAATGTAAGGTATGATTAATCCTTTTTTAGGCGTTTCAAATATTTCACGCAGTAAATAGGAATGGTAATATTCTTAGAAGATCAATATATTGTTTATAATATAGGTACTCGTACCTGCTTGAGAATTAAGTAAGTATATTAATAATATTTTAGTATGACAATTTTATTTTTTGTAAAAGATATAGAATAAGAATGTTGAACATGAACACGATGGCATGTTTTGAACGGAAAAGCAATCTTTTCTAGTCTATATACGTCTAGAGAAATTTGTTTAAAACAATAAATCATCTTCGCAATGCGGAACGCGCAACGAGCTACGCGAAATATGGTATGGACCTAATCGATGCTAATTATATGGACGCGCGGTACACCACAGTCTAGGCACGTGCCTATCTTGATAATTCTCAGAACTGCAAATGTCTAAATTCACTTCCCATATGGGGATTACATCCATGATTGAAGTTGGTGCCGGTTATTGCAGCATGAATAATGTTCAGTAGTCATCATCTTTCTGCCCTTTTCGCAGTTGAGTTGATTCGATATATAAAATCCCAAACTCCAGATCATTTCGAGCCATTACAAACAACTTTATAAGTAAGAAAAGCTGTAATGTAAGCTGTAATTTTTTTATTTTAAATAGTAGCATCTTTTGTAGTAGTTGATTTGTGGCACCTTGTTATTGCTACGTCGTAGCACCTTCTGTGGTAGCTGAGTCGTAGCACCTTCCGTACTAGCTGTGACGTAACACCTTCTATAGTAGCTACGCTGTAGCATATGTTGTTGAAGCTGAGCTGTAGCACATTCTGTTATAACTGAGTCGTAGCATCTTTGTGGTAGCTGAGTCGTAGCAGTCGTAGTACCTTCTGAAGGAATAACGTCGTAGTACTTTTGTGGTAGTTAAGTCGTAGCACATTCTGTTGTAGCTGAGTCCAAACATCTTCTGTTGTAGCTACGTCGTAGTAACTTCTGTAGAAGCTGAGTCGTAGCACATTCTGTTATAGCTGAGTCCAAACATCTTCTGTTGTAGCTACGTCGTAGTAACTTCTGTAGAAGCTGAGTCGTAGCACATTCTGTTGTAGCTGAGTCCAAACATCTTCTGTTGTAGCTACGTCGTAGTTACTTCTGTAGAAGCTGAGTCGTAGCACATTCTGTTATAGCTGAGTCCAAACATCTTCTGTTGTAGCTACGTCGTAGTAACTTCTGTAGAAGCTGAGTCGTAGCACATTCTGTTGTAGCTGAGTCCAAACATCTTCTGTTGTAGCTACGTCGTAGTTACTTCTGTAGAAGCTGAGTCGTAGCACATTCTGTTATAGCTGAGTCCAAACATCTTCTGTTGTAGCTACGTCGTAGTAACTTCTGTAGAAGCTGAGTCGTAGCACATTCTGTTTTAGCTGAGTCCAAACATCTTCTGTTGTAGCTACGTCGTAATAACTTCTGTAGAAGCTGAGTCGTAGCACATTCTGTTGTAACTGACTCCAAACATCTTCTGTTGTAGCTACGACGTAGTAACTTCTGTAGAAGCTGAGTCGTAGCACATTCTGTTGTAGCTGAATCCAAACATCTTCTGTTTTAGCTACGTCATAGTAACTTCTGTAGAAGCTAAGTCGTAGCACCTTATGTTGGAGCTGAGTTGTAGAACCTTCTGTGGTGGCTGAGTCGTAGCATCTTTTGTTGTAACTAAGTTTTAGTACCATCTCTTGTAGCTGAGTCGTAGCACATTATGTTGTAGCTGAGTCCAAACATCCTTTGTAGTAGCTACGTCATATTAACTTCTATAGAAGCTAAGTCGTAGCACCTTCTGTTGGAGCTAAGTTGTAGCACCTTCTTAGTAGCTACGTCGTAGCACTGCTGTGGTGTCTAAGTCGTAGCATCTTTTGTTGTAACTAAGTTTTAGTACCATCTCTTGTAGCTGAGTCGTAGCACATTATGTTGTAGCTGAGTCCAAACATCTTCAGTTGCTATAGTCATAGTATATTCGTGGAAGTTAAATTGTAGCACCTTCTGTGAGGGCTGAGTTGTACCTTCTGAGTAGCTACGTCGTAGCACCTTCTTAGTAGCTACGTCGTAGAACTTTCTGTAGTAACTGAATTGTAGCACTTTCTGTGGTATACAAGTCGTAATACCTTTTGCGGTAGCTGACTCGTAATATGATAGCTGAGTTGGTATATAGTAGAGTAGTTATATAGCTGAGCATAGTTGAGGTTGTAGCCCTTTTTTTTTCATTGCCGATACTAAGAATATTTTGCTGTAGCTGGTATGTAGTAGGTATATAATTATGTAACATGCAGCATGTTCTAAGTATACTTTCCAGCATTTATTTATGTACAGTAATAAACATCTCATAATTTTTTATAACTGTCTATATAATCGGTAGCTGTCGCTGTCGTTCACATCAATGAAATCTCACCATGTGTTAGTTTGTTTGTTTTTGGCAACAGTCACGTGCCGTACAGAATAGCGATGACGGGACCCGTGTTCAACAGATACACACACCATGATTAACGTTCACACTAACACATGAGAGTCAACATCTCGTAAATCGTAACATTATATATTTAACGACATCGCAGCTGGAAATATAATGAAATTAATGTGTTTATGTTTTGAACTCTAGCCCTTAAACGAATACAAACGTTAGTAGCAATAACAGATAACCTAAAGTAGATATTTTCTAGATAGATAATGTCAATAATACCTGACAGTTAACTTTCTTTAAATCCCTATTAAACAAGAATATACAATGAATATAATGAACACTTTACAGTTACAATATAAAGTGTTTCTTCAGCTTCTTCAGAATAAAGTACATTATAAAACATTGACTTAATGATACACTTGAAAGTATATCACGAGATGAAGTTTTCTCACGAGTAATGACGATACCTTACGTCATACATATTTCATATTTTCAGTTTTGATTGACCCATGTCTCATTGCTGGGCACTTTTACAAAATCACGCTAACAGGCGTCTGTTTATCCGGTGGCAATGACGCTAGTGTCGATACGAGTGGGTAGTCGTACACAACAGTGGCGATCACTGTATACAACCAGTGATAATCGACCTTCCTTGCTCCCCGAAGCTACTTGTTAAACAGATAATGAAGACGGACGCAAATATGCTAAGAGAGATCTAGTTATAGCGGCTGTGCTACGCTGAAATATAATATCGCCTGACCTTGCTACGAATAGTTCCCGCCTACGGATAGACTGATGATGCGTTTGCATGGCTCTACGCTTCACTAACCAAGCTTTTTAAATGTAGTTCATATATATTTACTCCATTATCAACAGATGTATCGATTAGTTTAAGTGAATTCCTTTTTTTTCTTCTCTTTAATATTCTGGTCATAATTTAAAATGTTATTCATTATTTGAAGCGCCCATTTTGTCTCCCAAATAACTATAATGTGTACGATTTTTTTTAAACAACAAATGTCTTCTTACTGCAATCTATAACTATTAGATCATCAAAACCAAATTGCAAACAATACTCCTTTATATTGAATCCGATCTGAAATCAGGTTACTTGATTACGCTGCATATATAGATAGATACCCAGTCATGCACCCGTCATATTCCTACCGTAGTATTTCTACAATTTCTGGACGAAGTTTCGTTCCATTCCAATTTTTAAGTATCCAATTCATAAATGTAGAATACATTTTACTCATAAGTCTAAGTAGTTCTGTGTGTATGTTTCATGTATGACTAAATCATTCTGCCGTGGGGGCTGGGCTCGAATTTGGCGCCGACTGCGACTTTCGTATCCCTTATCCAGTTGCGTGCATATTCAATGATTAATACATTCAAAATGTGTTCACATTGAGCATACCTACATATATATGAAATGATATTTTGAATCATACAAGTGGGTAAATTGGGTCATATCGTATTTACGCGCCAGCGACCATGGCCTGAACATTTTCAAGTGTTTAGTTAGCTCTACCACATAATTATTATCTGTTTGTTACTCATGCCCTGATGTATCTAAGTATTTTATTCGTCTATAATTGCATCAAGTCAACGGACTGTTAGTTAACGGAAAAATTGAAACACCGATCATTTTGGTACACAATATTTTTCTGCGTCATAAAATAAAAAAGCCGCGCAATTTATATGACTTTATTTCCAAACAGAATAATAAATCTTGAGAACTGAATTAATAAAAAGACTCTCAAAGTAACTGAGATATCCCCTCATGAGTTGACAGCTCAAGACTATTTGAAGAGAAGCCGGAAACACGTCAGTGGTACGGACAGTTGTAGATGGCGCCACAATAGCGAACTTGTCCGAGCCCCGAAAGAGATGTGAGCGCTCCGCTACTTCCGGTCGGGAGATTTGCGCATAGAAATGGCAACATTACACATTGTTACACAAAACTTTTCTAGCGTAATGCCCTCTAGCTCGGGCGTACTTCACCCCGTAATTCTTCAGGCGCTTCCTCTTACACAAGTTGTTCGATAAACAGAAAACTTGCTGCACTAACATACATTTTATTACAAGTATCTAAACATTAAACAGGAATCTGTACTGTTCACAATCTAAACAGTCTTTGTACCTTGTCTGGACTTATTGTTTTTGAAGAAGATTAACTAAACTAACCTAACCAAGCGACACCAATCACCACACTGAATTTTGAAAAGTTCAATAAAATCTAGTAACCCTAAAACAAAAATCATAATTTCGTTAGAGCTCCTTTGACTATTCTATTTCGGTTGGCAAATTGACAAAACTATAAAATTAGTCAAATAGCGGGAGTTCAGATAATGCAATTTCACTCGAGCGAGCTGTTTGAACATTCTGAATTTAGTGCAGTACTGACACGTAAACATATAACACTCGAGTGTCTGTTGGAACTTCGAATTGTTTGAATATATTTTAAAATAGATGTATCCGTTTGTCACTGTCCATATATCAAGATTTTTGTGTTTGGCATTCTTGCTTACAAAATGTATTGTTTGAAAAGGGCTTAGCAATTGTAAATTTAACGTGATGTACTGCAATCAGCTGCTGCTACTTTGTCAATATGTATTATTACATCTAATAAAGATTTGTACTACAACATTAAAATAAAGTAGGTATTTTGTTTTAAATATATCCATACTGCAGTGATTATGTGCAGCAATCTTTTAAAACAAATTAAACAGTTTAAACTAGTTTAGTCAACTCCTTGTTTCCTTTTGTTTATTACTAATGGCGAAGTTAACAAATGTCAGTAACAACTGTATAGTTAACAAACAGAGTGATCGAGAGCACACACGGGGAGTGGCTTTGCAAATGTTTGCCATGCCGCCGTGACGCGCCGCGACGCCTCTGCCCGCCTCGCACCTCGTTTGACGTTCTCACAACTTGTTTGCTCTATTTGTTACTATAATGGACAATTTAATTGCTTTCCATAAGGTCAAATATTGTTTGACTTTAGCACGTGTGAATTGTTTGTATGATTACATAGATGAATGTTGAATGCAATGACAGTTTGCAAAGAAAATTGGTGATAATGTAGGGGTCCTAGTAAATTTGTATTTTTATAGGTACCATAGTTTCACGTTTAAGATTGACTTAGTTAATAAAAAGCTTTGCTAACGAAGAGGCTATGCGATGATTCTGTGAGTCCAGGCATTTACTTAGGTAGTAACTGTGGGTAGTAAAACTAGTGTTGCATTTCGGCATACCTACAACACTAGTTTTATGTCGTTGTGCCCTATTAGATAAGTACTTATGACAATTTATTTTTAGGTTAAGTACTTCTGTTAACTTTTACGTTTGTAATTTTTAATTAGTGGAAGACTATTGCTTAAATTATTAGTACGTAGACGATAATAAAAATGACTAACTTTATGTAATAACATATCTACCTGCCCCTCCATCATTTGAATGTTGGTAAGCTGTCGACGTGACTTTTAATTCAAATTATAGCCATCCTGAAAGCGACCGTCGTTCAATAATACACTCGCCGCACGAAACATGTTCCAGATAATTATTAAACAGCATTAGCGCAGCAGATAAAACAATAATAAATATTGCTAATAAACTGAAACGACCTAAAAAACACATAGCCTGCAAAGGAAACGTATCTCCAAAATGGAAGTTGTAGAGTTGGAAATTGTATAATATTTCCCCTAAATTGTGATGTATATTTCTTTGTGGTAACAATCGGCAATTGTTGTAGGGTGCAATTCAAAGATGGCGCGGCACGCGTCGCGCTCGTGGCGGAAGCGAGGCCCGGAAGCGCGGGAACGCCGCCCGGCCGCCCTCACCCGCCGAAACAATACCATCCTCTAAATTGAAATAAATTGATGCACTCACATTACTTTGATGGTACAATACCTTTCGCGGATTATCGACTAAGATTTTATAACGTATTATCGCTAGTAATTAATGCTGAAATATTATACATAATTCACAGTTGCAATTAACTCTCAAGAACGTTTTTTGTGCATTACGTATATTTTTATCTTAAAAGTTAACAATGATTAAAGTTCTGCTGCAATAGTATGGGTAATAATAACAACTAATCTTTAGTACTTTTCCCCTACAATGAGGTGAAAGTCATTAATTAACAATTGCTTCCCTAAAAAAAATCGGTAATACGATCATCAGCGGCAACACTACACTATGCAAACAAAATAATTAAAAAGTCTCACGGGTGTAAAACACTGGCAGGGGTGGCGCACTCCCGCGCCCTCTGTGACTTGTCGCGCTAATTACGCAATCAGTTCTCACAATTACCTGCAACACTGTGACACACACCCACACCCCTAGTAGATTTATCTACACAGGTTATGTCTCCGGATATTAAAAGATAGGTACCTACCGAAATAATTTGATGGGGGAAATAATAACGAATTGGTCATCAACATCAGTCATCATGAAATCAGGTAATTATTGTATTTTTGCTAATAATGGTTTTTACCACACATGCCTAGTGAATGTTGATAGACAACCTGTAAGAGCTTAACGTTACTTTTAAGGTGTGAATTAACTAACTAACGTCCTAACTTTCGTAACCTGTATCAATACTCAAGTCAGTGCCACGTGTAGGTAATCAATAAGCGATGTGTTAAGTTTAAATATAAAAAATATCTACATAACTATTACAAATTGGCTAATTAATTACCTACAAACTCAACTATACTCCATTTTTGATTATTTAATGTTAATTGAGGATTCCAACAGATGCAACGCGCAATTCCCAATAAGACACTTATTTCATAGCATAGTTTTTTAGGGTTCCGTAGCCAAATGGCAAAAAACGGAACCCAAGATTCGTCATGTCCGTCTGTCTGTCTGTCCGATCGTGGCACAGCCTTTTTTTTTCGAAACTATAAGAAGTATGCTGTTGAAACTTGGTAAGCAGATGTATTCTATGAACCGCATTAAGATTTTAACACAAAAATAGAAAAAAAACAATAAATTTTGGGGGTTCCCCATACTTGGAACTGAAACTCAAAATTTTTTTTTTCATAAAACCCCGTACGTGTGGGGTATCTATGGATAGGTCTTCAAAAATGATATTCAGGTTACTAATATCATTTTTTAGGGTTCCGTAGCCAAATGGCAAAAAACGGAACCCTTATAGATTCGCCATGTCCGTCTGTCTGTCTGTCCGATCGTGTCACAGCCTTTTTTTCTAAACTGAATATTTTGCTCGAGAGACACTTTCAAAGTGGTAAAATGTGTCCCCCCCCCTGTAACTTCTAAAATAACAGGACGATAAAACTAAAAAAAATATATGATGTAGAATACCATGTAAACTCCCACCGAAAATTGGTTTGGACGAGATCTAGTAAATAGTTTTTTTAATACGTCATAAATCGTAATGATACGGAACCCTCCGTGCGCGAGCCCGACTCGCACTTGGCCGGTTTTTTATTTATTTTTTATAGGTAATAGATTATCCACTTTCACTCAGTTTCAGTGATTAGGAATAGATAGATAAACTAATTTTCATTTAATTCGTTTCACATTATTGATAGAGTCAATATTGTTTTCGTTTTGAGCGATTTGACTAACTAAATTGTTGAAAATGTATTTCCTTAATTTCATCCCAAAAAAAACAGTCAACAATCTGCTGCCAGAATGATGTCCAAGCAAACTTTTAGTACTCAGGTGTGAATAAGTTCTTTTTTTTTTAAAAAAAAAGCTTACTAGCAATGTGGGTCGCACATTACTAGTATTCTTGTTAACCCCTCATACTAAGCTAAATGCTTGTATTACGAGTGGGTTCACGACGGTAGTACAATGGGTGGGTTTCGAACCAGCCACCACATGATCGCAAGTCCGACGCCCTAGCCATTAAGCTACCGCCGCTTCATAGTCAAGTTATAGTCTATATGTCGCAACTCCAACTACTATGACACAGTGATAGACGTACAATTTGCGAAAAATAAAAATTTTGGCGCCCAAGGAGAAATAATCCGCCTTAAGTAAGTGGATAATAATGTTATGGTTATAAATTTCATTCGTACCGATTCATCATACATCTGGCTCATTACGTCTTGACCTGAAAGCGCTCTCAGTTTGCGTCAGCGCAGTGAGGGTGCGGATCTCAGATGAATAATAACTGTTGGGGAAGAGTCAACCGCTTAAACAAACGGATTACGACTCTATCTATTTAGAGTTACAAATCTATATCTATATCTTAAATAAATAACAGATGTTTATTGGTAAGTACATTATTTGAATACACCTATGTTCGTAGCAGTCCGAATAAGATTTTTAGGGAAATAATTGAAAACTTGCTCGGATAATTGGAAAATTCGGAAAAACTTTCCGCACAAAGCGAGGTCTAGCCTATAATTGATTTGTATAGCTTGATGTGCAGTCGTGTTTCCAAGAATCACTTGTACTATCGAACCATTAAAAATTCAAATTATAATTTCAACAAGTTGATATAATTTTACAACTAAAACGTATTCATACTTTTTTGAGATGAAAACAACGACGTGGCTATACAAAATAAATGGATAGAATTATGGTAATTATTAACTAGACTTTAGTAGCCGATAAAAGTATATCAAAGAAGCAATCGCACAAAAAGTACCTGTTATATCAACAACGACTCTTTTTACTCTATGTGATTTGGAAATGACAAATACGCGCCGGAAGCGATCCATTTTGGCGGGAAACGGTACGCAGGAAGTGGATTCGCCGACCGCGAATGTTGTCGGCGCCAGTGTCACAATCCCACCAGCAGGGTTACTGGTTCTTTTTTAATTTTTCTTGTCATTTTCATTCACGCATTGTGCTCACGCTATAAAAAGAATAAATTGTTCAGTGCGTTATTTTTGATACAGTTACTTTATTATTGAATATGTTTGAAAAATACGCCGCATGTAATCTTTGTATAAACTAGGTAAATTACGTTGATGCATGACAGTTATCATAACTTTACCTACCAAGTATGACTAACCAATGCTAATCACAGCGTCGATAAAGTACCGCACTCAGTAAATAGCGGTCGCATAAAACGCGTTCCAATGTCATCCTATTATACGCAAGAGCATCAAAACACATAGACCGCAACCCTGCCAGCTGCCTCGTCCGACCCGCCTACTGGAACATCTGCACATGTTTAAAGAACTACTTAAATAAAATTTGAAGATCACATAATATAAATTAAACAATCATTGACAAAAGTAGGTGCGTTGCGAATTGTGCTATAGGCGTACCTTAGTGGATGAAGGTTGGGGTCGCGTGGTAACCAGGTGCTCGCTCTAGTCGTTCTTGGATGACAAATTATCTTTGTTATATAAAAAGCCCGCATTTTACGACGGTGGTGATAAAAACGATGACGCTTTTTTATCATCCCTATTTGACTTTTGTGTTGGAGAATCGTAAAACTCTTAATTGTCTACCTATTGTTCAAAAGCTCCTGAAAAAGTTTCTATAATAACACATAAAAGCTAACTTTCGAAATTCAATTTAGTTAATCATACTTTAGGCCACTATTTAGATACAGCACTAATAAAATAATTAAACCTGAGATTGTTTCCATCAGAGTTCATAGGCCGGGGCTGCTCTGGGAATACCCGTTTTGTATTGTATTAATTGACTTTTTTTTATATCTTGGATTCATTTTCATAATCTTCCAACTGATGTTCTTTTATTTTAAGTTGTGGTTTTGCCATCTGCTGTCGTTTGTTGATGAGCGGCTCCGGTCCACATGTATGCGTAAAGTCGATACGCACAAATGTACGTCGTACAACAGAGTAACGTGAACGTAGCCGTTCAAAAATAGAACATCATAAATCCTCTAACACTTGCAGCAGTGTTCTATTTCAATTAAGTTCCAATTAGCTTCACTCGTCTATTAGTTGGCGAGGCTCTAGGCCGCCTTAAGTCGGCTTGACGACGGCGGTGTAGTTAGCGTGTTACTTACGAACAATTAACGCCTTGCAGCGGTCGATCCAACCGTAAACCAGCTTTTGATACGTTAATTGATCTATTGTGTATGTTAAAAATGTTTAGATTTTTTTTCTTTAATATTTTTTTCTTGAATACATTATTTAAATAATTGAAAAGGGTTCGAAGTACCATCGCCTCCGTGCTAGTCCGTAACATAGGTTTTTTAAGATTGTGTGCCGTCTTATACCACAACCACAATTTCTTACAGGCAACCTTAATAAATTCACCTGAATAACGTGGGTAACCTTTACCCGTGCGGAAATGTTGAGATATTTGTGACTTCATACCAAAATATAAAGTTGTATCAAAATAGCCAAAGACCTTACGCCCAAGGATATAAGATCCAATTAGAGTATTTCCCGACTAGGTATTCCTAAGTTATAATTGGCTGCATTATAGCTGCAGTGATGATGCCACATGATGTTGAAATTAATTTCTCATTGTATTTCAAGGCAGTTTTCATTGCACTTGGCAGTTAAGCTCACATTTTGCTGTGTGGTTTTCACTTATAATTACTACTGCCAGCACATTTTTTTAAGCTTTATTAGAAAACACTCAACGTGAGTTTGCTGCGTAACGACTTCTCATAAGAGATAAATATTGAATAGGGTTGAAATACGAAAACTTTTATTTATAATAACAAACTTCCTTTCACCCTAAACTTTCCTTAAAAACAGTTACTGCAATTCGGAGGAATGCTATTAGTCTCTCTTTGATACAATACCAGGTTTCAAATCGGAGTTAAAAAATGACGGCTTTTTACCAACAACGGTGCATAAACAATTAATAAATAAATAAATAAATAGCAACTTAAAAATGTATACCTAGTGCGTATGAGTAAGCTAGTAGGAAGGTGCTTGCTAAAAGTTTACTCGTCTAATGGAAACCTTTTTAATAAGGTTCTTTTTACTTAAGAGTCATCCACAACTTCAAAATGATTTTTCGGGGACTGGTGATACTTTTATTCAATAAATACGTTTATTGATTGATTGCTAAGTCATCACTCTCAAAATTAAACTTGTACGTAACAGTAGCTGTTTCTTTGTGTTAGATCTCTTTGTGCAATCCGAGTTCGGATGCTAATCGAATAAAAATGATTCACTTCCTTCCTATAGAGAGAGAGAATAGAGGAGAATGTATTGTGCGTCGGCAAGCAAGTCAGAAAAGGCGGGGCTCTTGTACAACACCGACAAATGTATTGTGCATTATGCAATGACTTTTAATGGATATTTTTTTACTAATAATTGTGGAATTTTAATCTGTTTGTTTTTATAGAATCTTTTATGGATATAACGATATATAATTTATTACGCAAGTATTAAAGTTTGTTCAAATACCTTAGAGACAGCAGAGCTTTTCGAAAACAGAATTTAACATTTTTAATCAGTCTACTTACATGCTGTATTTCTGGGATAGAGGAAAACATTTTAGTTTCTTGGATACGTTGTTTTAAGAATTAATAAAGTTTAACAGTACATATCCTTACATTTTTTGTAGTTGCTCACATAGGTACTTTTAATGGAAAATTGGACCATTATTTTATCAGCTAGAAAACGTAAAATTAGGGTGGGAATTATAACAAAGTGTAACAGGACAAAACGGAAACGAGTTCCCCTCACTCATAACATTGACTTAAATAGCGAGCAGAAAATCAATTGTATCTCGACATGCCCATCGTATTGTTGCGATGACCAAACTTATGCTATTGTCTGCTGGCCCCTACTCACAGCTAGAGGGTTAGAAACATTGTTATAGTCCCTATCGATTTGAACATTATACATTGCTGTTCCTGTAAACAGAATAGCCTGTCTCGATCGTGCCAACTCAGCGTTGTTAGTGACAAGTAAACTAGTGATAGAATAGATTGATTGTCACAGTAATGAGATGGCTTGAAATTGTGGACTAATTACACAGTGCGCGGCGGGCGTTACGATTGGCGATAACTGTAAAAGTCCTATAATGGCCAGTTACACGGATTGAGTCAACTATGTGGCACTTTCTTAATGGTCCACACGATGAGATTAATTGCTTCTCTATAAATTTCGTCCCCATTGTATAGTTTGCAGTTTTAGGTACGTAAAGAAAGGGTAGAACAGAAATATAGTCCACGATAGAAAGTCCTGGACGAAGGTAGGGGAGGCCTTAGCCTAGCAGCATGACACAAAAGGCTCTACATAAAAAAAGACAGGGTTTATTTATTGAACTTCATGTCTAAAACATAGGTAGAATTTATCTATCAGATACCTCAGATTTCTAATTGCTGGACGTGGATTGTCCACGTATACCTTCTTATTTGTGATCAATTAAAGATTTAACAAAAGTCTTATATCGATCTCAATTTGGCAATACTGTAGATAAGTAAGTATCTACAATAGATGCAAACTGTTAGAAAGAATTTTGACACCTGTGTGTACATGCCACACGTTATTTATAATGAAATCAATGAACAGTTTTTGCAAGCGACACTACAAGTGGCTCAAAAGTTCCGAACTACGTGCAGTCATTTCCGATTGTCCGTAATGAGCGATGAGCGCGTACCGCTGACTTGTGGGTGGAAACATCCCCTTCGACAAACGACAATTCTTTGTGTCGATTGCGTAAAAAATCAGCGCGCTACGTTTGTCGGACTAGACCGGCGAGACGACGCGAATCGCATCCGCTCTTCCGACTTTTGTCGGCCCATTCCATTGTCATGTCCGATATTTTTGATAAAATTACGTCACACAATGAGACGGCCGCTCAATAGCTTGTTGTCCAATTGTTGTAACCTCATTGAACGAATGATATATGTTCGGGGGTCTATTCGTTGCGAGCCGTTCCTTCCGATCTCATTTGGCTTGGTAATGTTATTGCACAATACTCCAATGTTTACTGAACATTACTATCAATCAGAGAAAGATATAAAAGTTTAATTGTAATGCATTATGTTAACATGTTTTATTAGAGTTCGGGATTAACGCGTATTTGAAAAGGACCCGATGAATCCAATGTCTAGTAATGAATATCATTACATTATTCTAAATTATTTTACTAACCTACTACGAAATGTCATAACATTTTTGTGGGCCGTTCTCAGAGCAACCCTTTCAACAACTCGACAGTACTTTATCAGAATTAATAGCCCGTGAATGTAGGGTACAGCACACTGCCACAACTTTTCGGATTTTCGGATTGTTTTACGCATTATTAACCTGGCAATCCAATTACGGACATAGTATTGAAGAGGATTTGTTTTCTTTGCATTTATGCCGATAAAAATATGTAAATCATGAATCAACCACGACAGTATAATTGGGGCTAGAATGCATTATTCATTGAAAAATGTACGGCAGTGAAGTCTACCTTGGAAACGAGGGTAACCGATATTAAAAAGTAAACGGACAATTTAAGTCTCCTTTTTAGTGAAGCATTTGCGCTGTAACAATGGGGAATCAATCTTTATGTGGCGGGGTGCGATATAAAACGATGAATGCTAAAACAACTGGCAGTTAGTAGGGTGTGAAGGCGGGAATGATTAGGCAATATCCTGCGAACCCTCGGCCTCGCCCTCCGACCCCTGCTGTTACATCTTACTTAATGCGCCTCAGCTATTTTGATCGGACATCTGATTTCGGAAGGCTACAATATTGGCTTTCGATATAGAAGCTAATTTTATGGTTTAAGTTGATTATACTTGTAGCTACATATTATCAGATAACATGCCTGTTCCATAAAGTTGTTATTTTTTTTATACACAACCCTTGTATAAACAATATAAAATTTGAATTTGAACATTCTCTAAATAAGTACACATATCAGTAACTAAGTAATTCTACGAATAATATCTTATCAGTAAAATATTTTTGACAGCTAGAAGCTTTGACTTAATAATACTTAGGTATATTAACTAGAATTTCATCACTTCTCTACTTTGATATGTTGCGGATCGGGGAATTACCTTAAAGCTTTCAAAACTAGTATTTACAAGTACGCACACAAGCAGCTTTTGTCCTCCTTTAATAATATTTAAATGTAATGAACGCGGGCGTGGCTTTCTGCGTGAACCGGAGCGTTTATTAAACGGATCCATCACACCAGCTTTGCGGTGTCACCCTTTATTCGCTTAATTAGACAGTCATTGTTGACACTCGCGCGCAGACACCTAGTGTTTGGTTTTATAATCAGTTTGTTTCTAGTCACATCTGTTAGTAAATAGTACGTACACACAAGCAGTACACGTTTGGATTAATATTACTTATTCAATAAGTTCTATTAATTTGAAGTAAAAGGTCTTCTTCTTAAGGTACACTTATGTCTGACGAGGAACTTTATTTTCTTTTGAGCAAACGAAACGAAATCGTATATCTCATTACTTTTAAACGGTATGCACTTTTTCTAAATTTCACAGTATATTTCTTAGTAACAAAAGAAATATAACGGTCTTATTATGATGTTTGCAATAGAAGGAATGGAAAAGTCTTCTACCGCGATATTAGAAGATTTCAGAGAGAAACGAAATTGCCGTTTCAAGATAATGCATGCAATTATTTCAACAACATGCTTTGAAATCACCAAAATATTTTTCTTTATTTTTAGACACCGAATAACATTTATCATTTATTTATCATTTATTTATCATTTATTTAATTTATAGTTAATTAAAACGGCACAGGTCCAATTACATTAATTAACATAGAATTATTAAAAGTAAAATAAAATAAGCATTCAAATAATATAAATACAAAAATATACAAATTAATTATTATTTAAGTAGATGGTTATGGTGATAAATAAACACATCACAAACTAACATGAACTAGCATGTAATAGTGGACACTCTCGCATATTGTCTCTCACAGAACACCAGACAAGCACGCATTACTTCCTTCCATTCATCAGCAAACACTTCACATTCAGGGTCGGCAGTCAGGAGGGCGTTTAGCATCCTTAGGGTTCGACATACTGGGGATTCGGCTCTAGCAACAGATCTAGATAGCGGTAGTGCGAACAGTTTATGACGGCGGCTTTGACGGTGCCCAAGGTATTTGTCGGGCACAAATAGGCGGCAGAAAAGTCCGTGGAGTTCAGGGCAGTCAATACGACCGCTTAGGGTTTTACAGGCAATCATGAGCTGATCAAAGCCCCTTCTTACCTCTAATGAGTTGAAGCCCAATACCCCTAGGAGATAATTCGTTGGGTACAAGAATGGAAAGAAATAGTAGAGCCTTTGATACAAAAATCTCAGGAAGGTTTTCTGAACTTTCTCAAGCATCAGTGTCTGAGACGCAGTATGCGGATGCCAGACACAGGCGCTGGACTCGAGTTTACTCCGAACCAAAGTGGTGTAAAGAAGTTTAATAATACTGGGATTGCGAAAGTCACGAGCGTTCCTCAAGACAAATCCCAGACGCCTGAAGGATTCCTTTGTAAGGGCAGACACGTGGTCTCTAAATGTCAGAGTGCGGTCGAAAATCACTCCTAAGTCCTTAACGCTGGTGACACGAGTGATCACTGTACCCCTCAAATTATAATCGTACCTTATTGGTCTCAACCCTCGACCATAAGTCATAACGCTGCATTTACCAATATTAAACAACAACTTGTTCGCAATGCTCCACGCATAGACGGTATCAATATCTTTTTGTAGGAGTTCGCAATCCTCCTCAGTCCTGATCTGCGCAGCTAGTTTTAGATCATCGGCATATAGTAAACATTTAGCGAATCGAATCTTACAGATTAGGTCATTGATCATGATCAGAAACAGAGGCGGCCCTAATACGGATCCCTGACTCACGCCCGAGCGAGTGTAATAAGACTTCGACTCAAAGCAGCCATGCCGGACGAACTGTTTGCGATCCCGTAGGTAGTCGGCGAAGAAGTTAAGAAGGCCGGATGAAAAGCCCGTAGCCCCTATAAATAATAACATATAACACTCCCGCTACAGCACGTGCATCTTTATTTATATCTAAAAATATTTCTAGACTTTGCAAGACAACACAATAATGGCAAAATTTCAAAGTAATCGAAGCAATGTTCGACGATACATTAACCTTTAACGATTAAATTAACAACGCGTCATTAACATTGAAGGTGACATCGCTGCCCACCTCATAACGTCAGTTTGATTACGGACCGACTTGATTAAATCTTCGCCCTGTCTTCACTTCACCACCTTGACTTGTTGAAGAAAATTCTACCTCACTAGTCTGTAACAAGGTTTTTAATAAAGTGAAGGCTACATCCTCTAGAAGTGGAGATGATTGATTCAAGGTCGTTTTCTTTTGTCTGATAGTAATGTTGCCGACGTTGTCCATATAATAAAACGTATCATCACACCTGTTATCCGCGAAGGATTACCTACATTTCACCGGTATATTTGGGTCTGAAGCTACTGCCTTTAACCCGGCACAAATCTTTACTCCAAGCTGCTACTGAGCATTTCAAAGAAAACCCCGATCTGGGAATTGAGCCCAGGACCTCTGGACCTCAGTGTAGTAGTCACGCTTGAAACCACTAAACTACTGGCCGGTGAAATAACAGGAGCGTGCGTCTTTGCAATGGTGTCACAATATGATACAGGAAAGGTACAGGTTGTCAAGCAAAATTACATTTAAAATAATTAATTAAATCCATTTAAAAAGCAATTACATTTAAAAATACCATTTGAGTTTGATCCGGCGATTCTTCTTATAAAATAATCCAATTGACTTGTAAAAGCGTCCCTAACTCACAGAAATAAATATAATTTAATTTTGATTGGCCTGAAATCAAAAGTAACAATATATAAAAGAAAGATGAAAAAGATAAGGATACCTCACATTGTTTGCATAACTTTTGATGACACAGTAAAATGAACACTTGACACTTATCAAGTGCGGAATTCTTATGCACTTACACAGTTAACACGAGTTCTGCGTCATACAACTGGTAAATAACCGGATAGATTTTAATAAAGTTCAGACATAGTTCAATGTAAAGCATTAGAGAGCGATAGACATGGCATGGATTAGCTGTAAATCCGCGCATGGGCTCGCATAAGTCTCGTACTACGAGGGTGCTAAAACTTGCTTACAGCACAAGTTATAAACTTCAGCGACTGAAGCAAAAAAATACTCAATATCGTTGTTTCTTTGTGATTCGGAAAATCCTCATGGATCATCTGTGCCTGGGAAGGCCTGCCAGCTCGCAGTATGCTAGCGTGATGGACTATAGCCGCACCGCTTTCACGCTGGGATGACACCTGTACCCAGCAGTGGGTTTGAAAATGGGTTAATGATGAAACATGGGACAGTAGTAATACCGCACCAGCGAGACGTGGATTTCATCAGTACATCGCTGTTTAACCGTTCGAGGATGAAGCAGATCACGTTGAAGATGATGGGTGATCTTCCGTACATCCATCTGACTATCATATCATCTATGTTACAATTAAGATAATTTATCTGATAAAAGTATGATATATTTTCCGCGTTATCCTACAACTTGTACCAAACACAGAAGTAAGGGGTGGCACCGACACGACAATCAAATGTACTGGCGGTTTTAATATTGTTGCCGATTTATAAGGATAAGTCACACGAGTAAATATTAAATTTGTTAGCGATACTCCGAGATTAAGTGGGAGGGTCCTGTAGAGATTCTAGAGGGGAGCGAGGACACGGTGACTTAATTATGTTCAATACTGTATTTTAAATTGATAAACTAATATTTAATGTAAATATCAATATTGTTTATTGAAGCCGTTATTAATTCTTAAACAAAACTTAAAAGTCTATTCGGATTTTAAAAGAAATACTTAACTTAATAATGCTTTTGAGCTTTTAAGCATTAATGCATTTTAGCTCTTGAGCTAAATAAAGTTATCTTTATCCATACATATCTAGGTACTACCAAACCGCCAAATATAAAGGGTAATGTAGCCACTAAAATCACTGGACGGCCTCATTAGCTAGGGGTCTTAAGTTCCACGGCTTTGCTAAAGGTCTTTGGTTCTTTTCCCAGGTCGAACACTTACTTGACCTGGAAAATTAGTTATTGGGATTTTCTATTAAATTCTTAGTAGCATCTCGGAGTGTTTATAGGTATGTGCCCAATTAACAGCAATAAGGTCGCCTCCTGCAACGGGACCCAAACATACCGGCGAACTGTGGGCGTAGATGAAGTAGGTACATCTCTGGTTAACCCTAGGGGGAATACAGGCGTAATGGTATGTATGTATTTAGTATGTGTAATATGTATGCGGCATGAGATACTAATCCACTGGAATCTAGAGATTACCGATTCGTGATAGCGGCCCATACGCATATATGTTGTTTGTCATCTTATAACCATGATCTTAAATAAATAAATAATGCCTTACAATCTCAAAATAAATATATAAAGTCCAAAAATATTTCTACTCAATGCGTAGGCCAAAAAATCCGACGAAATACAAATCCGCATGAAGGATATACAGATTTGAAATAAGATTGTGAGTTCTAAAAACAGCTCAGATCCGAAAATAGCAGATACATTAATATTTTGAGACTTTCGTTCCAAACGTTGGAATCACCTGTTATTTATATTTAACGTGTTTCGAAACTCTGTCACGGTCTTATTGCATTCATACCATGTCAGAGATGCTAATCGCGGACTAGCCGGCCAGAGCCCCTACCACCAATTCAAACTGAATCCAAACGGATTAAGGTTTTAGCCAAAAGATTTCATAGGAATATAACATACCATCGCCCGTATTCGCCGAAGGGCTAACAGAGGTGCACACCCACAGTTCGCCGGTATGTTGACGTCCTATATAATAAATATTGAACCCTGAACCTTTTGCCATTTACCGGACATAAATCAAAACTTCGAACTGCTACTGGTAATTTCATACAAGAATGCGCCCGCTGCCATTCCGCTGGGAATAGAACCCAGGACCTCCAGCGTAACAGTCGCGCTTACGACCACTAGACTAAAAAGGCAGTTTTATAGACTGATATATATAATTATATGCGTATGCGTATTATGTATCTCGAAACGTAGGTACATAACATACATAATATGCCTCTGAGGATTCAACAGAAAGACCCCAGACCACTTTGATCGAACTGGGAATCAAACTCGGGATCTCGGGGAATAGACCAATGGTTCTTAAAAAAAAGACACAAATAAAGGAACACTAACGAGGACTGCCTCGTTAGTCTAGTGGTCCCAATCGCGACTGCTACGCTAGAGGTCTTGGGTTCGATCCCCCGGTCGAGCAAAGTGTAATTGGGTTTTTCTATGAAATTCTCAGTAGCAGCTCGGAGTCTGGATTTGTGCCCGGTGAATGGCAATAGGCTCGCCCCTTATTACACGGGACCTAAACATACCGGCGAACTGTGGGTGTACATTAAGTACACCTCTGCCTTACCCTTCGGGGATTACAGGCGTGATGGTATGTTTAATAAAGGGACATGTTGTTGTAATCGACAATGAGCAATAGTAGAGCCGTTGGATAATTTATCACAGTGCAATATCCAACTCCATCTATAATCATTAGTGTTACGGCGCCCTTCTGTCTCGCTTGACGCCTCAAAGTTCAAATAACATTAGGTCAACACAACTGTTCCTTTGTAACTGTTCCATTTATTCATACCGAACGAGTTTAAAATAGCCCAACGGCTTAATCCTAGAAAATGCTATTGAATGTTGCAAAACCGAGTAAAAGCATCAAAGAAATTACTTGTACTTTGTAATTTTATTTACTTTTAGAAGATCAGCGTATTTTGACTTCGATTCTGTATGGCCTACCTACATGTCAGAAACTGTGTATGTAATTAGAGGAGGAAATCTTAGTAAATTGATTTTTACAAGAAAAACTAATTTACGATCTTCTTTGAGACTGTTTCCCCTAATATCATTCACACATTATATATATTTCTACCTCAGTTTTTATTTAGGTACCTACCTTAAAAATTAAGACGCCATTGAATGCTTATTTATGAACAATTTTTACTAAAGAACCTTGAAATTGCAAAATAAGATGTTTAAAATATAGAATAGTTGAATTCTTTGGGATTTCGTTGTTGGTTTCAAATTAAAACCTGATTATAAAGATGACTACAACGCCCCCCTAATTTTTGTTGGTTGTTTAAAAATCTTCCAGTGCATTCTGAAGTAAAAAGATAAGGAACTAGGTGTCCCTTACAAAGTATTGGACAAATGCGATAGCAGAGATGGCTCACCTAACTCCTGGTTAGGTTACTGAGGTCAGTAACCTTACATGAATTATACAAATTATATTATCTGTAAAATATACATATAATATAACATAACATACCATCACGCCTGTATTCCCCGAAGGGTTAGGCAGAGGTGTACTAATTTACACCCACATTTCGCCGGTATGTTTAGGTCCCATGTAATAGGGGGCGAGCCTATTGCCATTAACCGGGCACAAATCCAGACTCCGAGCTGCTACTGGGAAATTCATAGAAAAACCTAATAACACTTTGCTCGACCTGGGAATCGAACCCAGTAGCGTAGCGTACCAGTCGCGCTTGGGACCACTAGACTAACGAGGCAGTCGAGGTATTATCTGTAGCATGAAGTATTACTTAGTTTATAACAACGACAGGATATTAGAAGCAGAGTAATGCAGGTCTACATTCTTAGTCCTATTGACTTTACATAGAACATATTTGCGAATAACTTAAAACCTTACCATGTCATGCAAAGAAGGTAATAAAGCGCGACCGTTCCGTAATGCTTTTTTAATATAACGACCCCATAACTAGGTGTGAACATAATGTTAGCAACGATGGAAATAAGTTGCGTCATGAGACTTCCTCGTAAGCATCTCGGTACATGGGGAGGTACATAAATCTCCACATATTGCCTGGCTCCGAGTATCACACTGTAAGAGAAACAGCCAACCCTTGGCCCGCTCGTTATTGAGCTCTCACTCCCATTGTCTGCGTCCCTTTCCCACAAACAATGAAATCCTATACTGGTGTTATCTGTTGTCTCGCTCCAATTTCAATTTACTCGAGACGGATTTTCAGAGCTTCATAAGATCGCCTGGTGTAGAATGTGTAAAGAAATAAGATAATTTTGTCACCATTTTCGAAGTTTATAAAATAAATAATTTATTTAGCACAACCTAATTATGATCATATAAAATAATATTTTAAGCAGCATTTTTTAATATTTAGGATTCATTTATATTGGTAATACTATATATTGTAATATTATATATTGGTAATACCTCTCTCTCATCGAAGAGTTCAGCTCTTGTCGGTGGAGCAATCGCCACTGTTCTCTATTCTCTGTCATCAGAACAGTAGCGAACAGTGCACTCTACTACCACTTACTTCTTTCCTCCCTTCATATTAATACCTAACCTGTACAAATGAATGTTTTAACCCGTAGTAATAAAATATTGAAACAAACAAAATAATAGCTTGTATTCATTGTACATCCAACGACTCCCAGCACCTTTGCCAGGTCGTCTGTCCATCTTGTTGGAGGTCGTCCCATACTGCGTTTTCCGGTGCGTGGTCTGCACGCGAGAATATTTTTGCCCCAACGGCCATCAGTTCTATGTTGTTATCGTTACCGAGTCACTGTAATATTTCAAGAAAACTATAGATGATTTATTTTACTATTGCGCCAGCAAAAGCTAAAGCTAAAGATACAATATATTATATTTTAAAACATAAATTATCTGTTATTTAACATATACTATGCGCCGATTCGTTACGTAGCTAATAGAGACGACAATCTTTTGTTCTTGTTAGAGAATAAGTGCTTATATGGAGGCTGCCGTCCCGTCTCGCTCTAGCACAATGGCGGCATATAAATCTACTAACTTCGGAAGAACCATAACGTAGGAAGATCCCCTAATGCTTTTAGTATATAGTGCTTTTCTCATAGCACATGAAATGAGGTCGTAAGTAAACCTATCTAGAAATTACCAATTTTGGAAGAGCTTTCTTTCCGAGTTCTATTTTATTGCCTAAGTAAGTTGATAGAGATACTTAGTTCAGAATATTTGTAGTATTGTTCAATTAGGAATAAAGTATATTGAGGCTAATCGAGACTATAAACAACCCAAAATTATACTCAAAAGTTAGACTTTAAGGCTACCCCCATGGCCATTATAGATGGTGATTTTGATTAACTGCCGTGTTGTATACATACATGAAAAAAATATGCTAGTATACACCTATACTAAACGCAATTACCAGGACATACAAATAATATGAATAGAACTATTAATCCATAGCGCGGCAGCCGATTCCTCGTCCTCGAGCACGCGTCTTACTTTTTCTTTATAATTTTTTCATTGCATATAAAACCGCATGATTCCAAAGAAAAGATAAATTGTGCACTATTGAAAATATCAACAATACTTTTGGATTTTTTCGATCGAAGGTGACCGTACCCTCTAGAGGCGGGGAAGTCATTGCACAAGAGTGGGTGTGATCCTCTGTGACTTTTACCGCCTGCTGCAACGGTGGATGATGAATGAAAAGTGAAATGATAATGGATTTCAAAGTAAAAAAAATATTCGCAATTTTTCTCTACTTGTCCTGATAGTAAGTTTAACCATCATCATCATCATCAGCCCATACTCGTCCACTGCTGGACGTAGGCCTCCCCTAGTGAACGCCACAGAGCCCGGTCTTCGGCTTTCCTCATCCAGTCACTGCCAGCTGCCTTCCGCAAGTCGTCACTCCATCTGGCCGGCGGGCGCCCTACACTACGTTTGCCTAGCCGCGGTCTCCACTCGAGAACTCGCTTGCTCCAGCGTTTGTCAGTTCTCCGACAGATGTGACCGGCCCATTGCCACTTCAACTTGCTAATCCTTTGAGCTATGTCAGTAACTTTAGTTTTCTGACGGATAACTTCATTGCGGATTTTATCCCTCAGAGAGACTCCGAGCATAGCTCTCTCCATAGCTCGCTGTGCGACTTTAAGTTTGTGGACCAGTCTTACTGTGAGTGTCCACGTTTCGGCTCCGTAGGTCATAGCAGGTAGGACGCACGCATTGAAGACTTTCGTCTTAAGGCTCTGCGGTATGGGTGACGAGAAGACTTGACGAAGTTTGCCAAATGCTGCCCATCCCAACTGAATTCTCCTATCGACTTCCCTCTCGAAGTTGTTTCTACTTAATTGCACAATTTGCCCGAGGTAAGCATATTCCTGAACAACTTCGTTTCAAGTTTAACCGATCGCTATTTATTCTATACCTATATCATATCTCTACGTGACTGATGCAGTACTTACATATATTTTCCATATCTTACCTATACTATAATAATTACCTATATATCTAAGTATATAAGTGGAAGGAACATTTGTTATAATACTTATTTATTTTAAAATAACATATCATCACACCGATATTCTCCGAAAGGTTACACAGAGTTAGTAAGTACTGATTACAACTACTTTACAAATAGGAGTTTTGCTAACGTCGAGGTAAAGTGTGACAGGCGTAGCAGAAATTATTAATTAACTTGAAGAGCTTTTGCAATGACGCCAGAATGGCAACTATTGATATTTAATTATAAATACGTTAGATACTACATATTTGAATTAAGTACTTATTATTTGACTTTTGAATAAAAACTTATTCAAAATAGATTTGATGAAAAAACACAAACGAATACATCTTTGAGGGTCTGTAAAGAGTTCAGGCACCCTCAAAGATGGTCAAGTCTTATGGACAGAGCAACGCTAGGGCTGAACCAACCAATAGCATAGTCAAATTCATTATTCAGGTTAAAGGTTCATTGCGTAGTAAAAAGATAAAAAGTAAAAAGATCTTAATAGCGAGGCTAAGTAGTTTGCCATAAGATCGATATCGACTGCGGGTGAAAAAGTTTATGAATATCAAGAATTCCATCAATTTTGCAAGAGGATCTTTTATAAGTTTTTTATGTGCCTATAATTCACGAGTATAAGTAATTTTTATTTGAACTGAGTCCCAAGAGCTTTTAACAGTTTCTATAACCCAAAGTCATTGCTATAATTTATAAACTAAGTGTAGTACCTTAGTATAACCATAGAAAGGATGCGCGTACGCACGGAGTGTGCGGTCGCCATTCAAGATCATCCCTCATTGTCCCCTTTGTGGGTCTGTCAGTGGCGGCCCAAACATGTATTCTCTCAGGCATAAGAAAAAATCAATGTTTACCTTTATAGTGGAGCACATATTTTTATACAAAGTATGGTTCATAATGAGAAGTTTACAGAATAACGCCTGTCCACAATAGCCAAATGTGGGCAGGAATTAAAGGTGCCGTGATAAATGGACACAACTTTACCTGAGTACAGCAGCCAGAAAGTACCGAACGTAAGATCGAATCGCCAGGAGCGAATCTTTATCGTTATTGCTAATCATAAATAGTAATATTTAAATAAATATTTATACATTTATGGTGTCGCATCTGCAAACTTTGTAATCGCAAAACGCTTGTTATCGGAGAGCACACCCATCAAACATATACTTATATTAAAAATAATTTGACCGTCAAAAATCTGGAACAAATGTTGTAAAATAAGGTCGGAGAAATGTTGGCACGACTCCGTCGACATTGAACATCATGTATACGTAACTTACGAAAACAGTTCCCGTCATTGAACAATCAATTTTAAGCAAATGATGTTTTACTAAAGAAATATTTTGTGCCAAAATTTCTTAAATATAACAAGCAGCTCGTCTGGGAAATATTCCAATGTATCAGACAAATTATTTTGTTAAGAGAAATAGACGTTAGTGATGAAAAGTTATTATTGTATTGATTTATCTGTTATTTTGTTGAATAAAATTTTTCACAATATAACCTTTATATTCCTGTCATTAAAGTTAATTTAAAGTGAATCTTTTTTTTCTCTTTTATTCGTATCTAAATCTATAAAATATAATTTTAATTATGCCTCTTTTTGTCTTATTTAGAATAGCAACTTTTGTTTTACAGCCAGTACTTTCTGCCATTCGTACTGTGCCGCAATTGGGCTACTCAACCGCTACACTATGGGTGGTCGAGAAACTCATTCATTCATCAGCTTTGAAACCGGGATCAGTGTAAACAGACCACCGCGGACACTCACCGGACATTTCCGGACGGATGTTCCACGAAACTAATTGTCCAACCACTAAAGTTGTATTAAGAAAGTCTCATAATTTCATATTACACAAATAATGTAGAAAAAAAAACAGTTCAACTGGATCTAGCCAATGGAATCGCTCATATCAATAACTGGATACATTTTTATAGCTATCGTGCTTATTAAATTGCTTATACCTACAGAAATAAGAATGTATTTTTTAATAACTTGTTAAAAAGTTACATGAAGTGTAGCAAGCTAGATAAAAGTAACGAACAAGGTACCTTATCCGTAATTATGTGTTTCTTTACCCTCTTTTAGCTATTTAACATAATTAGACTACACTGTCTCATTACTCTAATGGTTTCAAGATCATTGATGCTGATTGAAAGTGTCTGGGTTCGACAACGGTAAAGTAACTTAATAAATATATACGGTTCTCATTAAAATTCTTAGTAGCAACTTGAAGTTTAGATTTAAGCCTAGTTAACGATAATAGGTTATTTGCGTTATTATATAGGGAAACTAAAACAACCAAGCAAGTGGAAATCTATAGTCTCTGCCTACCCCCATGGGAGACAGGCGTGACAATATGTATGTATGTAAAACAACCAGCAAACCATGGGTGTACAGCACTACAACTGCCCACCAACTTGTTGTTAATACAACTGCTCCATGTAATCTTTGGACATTTTTTGTAGTCTTAACTTCAAACATTACTGGTCCATGGATAGTTGTGACTCATAATATTAGGAACTCCCAACGAATGCATAACAAGATCTCTAACACTTCTTCACAGATCGAATCATGGTGAATCTGTCTTAATTACTTAAAAAGAAAAACTGAAACTGTCTCATTATTGTGACTCTTCTTGCCGTTAATGTGGATCAAAGCGTTGTTCGTAAATCCAATCCAAGAGATAAGTATTTAAATTACCATTCCATTCCTTTCAGACGTGTCATCGGTAAACTATTCGATGGGTATGAGTAATTCTAAACAAAACATTCAGACCCTCCATCTGTTGCCCAAACTACAATTTGTTATTTCGCGACTCTATCCCAAACACATGGCGTTTTGTTCTTAACAAGGCCTTGGAAACAATCAAGAAAGGGAAACAAACAAGTGCTGGACTTGTCACTTCATAAACTATTGTAACGAGTAACTGTCCACGCGTGGGAACCCAGCCACACTATCGTTCGCATCCGGATCTGTACCTGACTTAACTTTTTGCAGCATCTCGCCTCGTTGTAAAACACTCGTCTGTAAATGGGTTTCCATTCAATGTTCTATGTCTTGAGTGTCGGCGTTTTGAATGAAGCTTGAGTAATTACTATTAGGCGAACGAGTGCCATTTGTTGAGGATCCTTGTGTGTTGTTAAAACAAATGGGGGTACTTTTAAAAGACATACTTCAATAAATTATTGTCAAAATTAAATGAGTAGGGTAGGGCGGGGCTAAAAGGTCCAATTTACACATATCGTCCTGTAACGTTTTAACTGTTGGTTTCTAAAGGAAACTCTTATCTGTTTTGAGTAGCGTAATTCTTCAAGTTTAAGTAGTAATAGTTGAATTTGGCAAATATTATATCTAAATGCCAGATAATCATGATTTAAAACATTGTGTCCAATGGTCCTTTTTACCCCACCAGCGGGGTAAAAAGGACCAGGGCTGGGGTACTAAGGACCAGCATTATCTTATACTATTCTAAGGTTAAGGAAACATTATAAACGTAAAACATGCAAAATCAACAAATCTTTATAATTATTTGAGAAAAGGAACATGTTAAACAATAAATCTCATTTGTTAAAGCTGTAGGAAAACATTTCGGTCTTAATAATTAGTCGTTACCTTGTTTTAAAAGTCTATCTATAATATATTATATATTATACCTACCTTCAAAATAGCCTTCTGTAACATGTATTATAATTATTACCCGTGTTAAACTAAGAAAGAAAAACATTATTTTTATATACTACAAAGATTTTTTTCTTTATTAAGTCATTAAATCTCAGCAGGTTAAAAAAGTCCAAATGACCGGACCTTTTTACCCCTATGGTAGGTACACTTTTATTTAAAATTATAGAAAAAAAACTTAAGTGTCCTCTAAAATTACTATAGCATGAAGTGAAACATGAAATTACACACAATAATATATCAAAAGCTGAGCTTGGTAATATTGAAAATACAAATCCCAACCTAAAAATAAGAAACAAGAAAATTATTACTTATGTGTTTTTTTTGCATGCGGTCTGCGTGCACTCTTAACGGCGCTGGAAAACTCACCGCACGAAGTGGTATGTGTACCCCTACCGTAATCCCTTCGTGCGCTTGTCTTTCAATTCATTAAAGCGCTCATAATTTCGGAGATATGCATAGTGGACCTTTTTACCCGCGGACCTTTTAGCCCCGCCCTACCCTACTTGATAAATTAACTATTTTTAATAATAAATTAGTATCAAATCTTTGATTTTATGCACTTTTTTAAATTTTGGATAAATTATATTAAAACACGCAAGGTTTGATATCGATTCGAAGTAGGACATCTAACGAAACAATCCAAAGGATTATGAACTTCATTCATAAAAATTGACTACCTGCGAATCCGTTGGTCGTAGTACGTCGAGTTGTAAATTTTTATGAATGACCATTCTAGATGAAGGTGATCAGAGATAGGTAGAGGCTTCCGCTTTTTCAATGCTGTGGATCGAAATCAATTTCATGGTTCCGCGCCGTTGCATAAAACTAAATTCAAACACAAACAAGACACCATGACTACACCGCATTTTTGCGTGCGATTTACTCGAAATAACAAATTGTATGAATGAACGCCTCCAGAGAATAAGCTGAATCGAATACATGGCTGCCATCCGGGACTCCATTTAACCGAATAAAATGTCATTTGAGATTATGTGCGAATATTATTATTATTGTTGTTGTGACCCAACGTGTAATATGGCCATTTAATTTCAATTGTAGCTGCGACATTTTTGGTTGGATGCTTTGAAATACCAAGCTTATCCTACGCAACAGTTGCAAATTATTTATACAAGACAGTAGGTAAGTAGATACCTACGTAGATATAGCTAATACAAAGTAATACATTATATACCTAGTAGCATATACCTGAAATCAAGGTATACCTATAATCAATTACCAGTAATTGTGATAAATGTTATCAAACAATACAAATAGATAGATATTAAATTATTGTTATCATTATTGTTTATTTTATCTTTATATATTGTAAAAATGAGTGCTTCATATTAAAGATAAAATCAGTATTTCTTATCGACAACTCCTTGAACAACTGCTTTGTTGTATCTAGTATAGCCTGTTAACACATCCTGATATAACAATAGGTATTTAGACATTTAAATTGTAGAATCTCTTTTACGGCAATTTTAGACATATAGCTTGATATCTTTACATTTAGCTAAGACCTCCAACGACTCCAAAATACTCTTAAACCTGCTGCGTATCGTATTTTTTGTGTGCCGACGGCGACACTCTGTCTGGAGTACAGAATACTCCTCCTTTATACTAGCGCATAAATTCTCACTTCATTTTTGCCATTACAAATCCCTTTAAAGGCGCGATACATTGACGTGGGTCTCCTTTCCGGTCGCCACGAATAAAGGAACCAATTATATGAATTACTAACGCGTAGCCGGCCTCTCAAAAGGCCCTCCAATACAGCTTCCGAATTTCAAAGAAACGCGCGTAAAAGGATGAGGGATTAGCGTAATTAAGATTATTCAACGGAATAATAACAGAATGCCAGTTGATAATCAAAGACGTCCAAGTGTGACTTATAGATAAAAAACTGCGCCAACACCTTAGAAATATAAATTAGCTCGTGTTTTTCTTCGCGATCAGATAAAATTTATAGAAGATAAACTTTTTGTCGCTCCCGTTGTCACGAAGTCCTACGTTGCTTTTGTCAGGCGATAGAATATTGGAGACCCCCCGCAGCAATGTAATTCCCCCTTTCGGATGGTCAATCTAAAAGTTTAAACGTCCTGTTTGTTTCTTTGCGTAGAATCTTCCTGGGGTAACAAATTACAGTAGGAGCGCATTAATAAAACTATACAAGCATTAACTTCTATTTAATTTATTTCTATAGATGATCGTTAGCGTTAGATAGGTGTCGATTTATTTGTATTCAAATGTTTCCTTACTAACTTATGTTGGTACACAAAATTATGAAGTTAAGAAGGCATTCGGAGGTACTATCTTTAAAACAAGCCCTAATCAGCAAAGAACGAGAAATTTTACATAGCTTTTTGTAGCCTTAGCGTTAATAATATAATTGCCATATATTTGACTTGCCCTTAACTGACTAACGCAGTTTGCAATTACAGTCTGCAAATCAGATAAGATAGTATAGTGATACGGCTAGAATATAGGAAAAATGCAACGTGCCAGGCAATAAGTACACGTTGCACCTACCTATTGCATGTTTTGTCCAATGTAAGCAATATCGCACATAGATAATACATAATGTTTCCATTACCATTATATGTAGGTACTAGTGATATGCAATACCTATTTTTATCCACGTTCAAGGAAGTAGAACGCATGATTCAGTTATCTTGTTTTTAACGAGGCCTACCGTTAGTGTCATGATTGTCTAGGACTGAATTCGTCGACTTTTTGTTGTTACACAAATGCACATGTATAGAAATATTAAAAGAAAAACCATGTCAGTAAAAGTATTGATCTTCTTATCTAAATATCTTCTTTCATTATGAAAGAGCTCCTTTAGTCGTTTCGAATGGGTAATTTTATTATAAGTAGGTACCTACTTAACTGATATTGATTTACTCTCTATGTTACTTTATTATTGAGTATTGGGTAAGTGCACAACTCGGTAGACTTACTGTATAATCACACCCAAAAACAAAGCTTACTGATATTTTTATTTTGTGTTTGTTGCTGCAAGATTTGATAAATTATAACAGATTCCTCAAATGCCGTATTCCTTTTAGAATGAAGCTTCTTAAATTTCCTAACCAGCTCTCATCATTGAGCCATCAGCTGGGCTCGGGTGGCTCTGATAAGGATAATTAATCATAAGCCAACAGACCGAGTGACCATTAGCTAGGTGCTGACTCATCGCGACGCGGTGGTCGACGGACGGCCCTGATAAATGTACTGTTTTAATGGCGTACTTGTTAAATACTAGTTATCGGATAGACCTTGTTACACAATACAAGCCATGGGAGAGTTCTCAATTTTTTTTATTAGAACCGTCTAAACGGTGTTCTAAACGTAGTTATTAGTAAACGTAATTTTTTGTTTTATTACTATTCGTGTATTAAAACAAAACTGTGCTTTAAGGTAACATCTAGGTATAGGTATATGAGGTAGCTGTTAGTTATAATAACATAAAACACCCAACACCTCAGTCTACTCTTTACCATCATAGGCACTATATCTAAATACTTAGGCCGTTATCAGGATTGAATAACATCAATATAACACGCGACAAAAACAGTAAAAATATAGTTTTATTTCTCCTTTCTGTAATGATTCTGATTTGTATTTTTTTTATTGGATTTCATTCTACATTAACCACATTGAGATATCTCAGCTGCCAGTTTTTGCGGCTACGCGTGTGTCCTGCCCTTAGGTGGGCTCATTACAAAACCCATAAATTGTTTGAATTGATTGTTAGTTCGTACCTACCAACAAATCTGTTAGTAATTAATTGGCGATGTTTGACAGGTCATTCACAACAAGCTGCGGGGGCGCATTGTGGCTGCAACCGGAATCGCGATCATATTGACGTCTCAATTCCGCACTTCCTGACGCGTGCGACGACGTCACGCTAAAAGTATTATACTAAGAATTATTAGTCATTCTGTTCAGTAACAGCAGCGGTTTGTATCAAGCTGTTTAAGTTATTGCAATAATTTATGGCCAATTGAATCATCAACACGGAAATGGAAATAAATAGAATAATATAAGATAAGGTTTTTGCTGAATTATTTACCACAAAATTTACATGTCAATATGCTGTACAACTCCTTGCTAAGGGTGACAAATTATAACGGTAACTTTTTTCATTATCTTAACAAGACGCAAAACTTTAAAAAAAAACCAATACAAGATTTAGTTGTCCATTGTCGCCGAAGACAAAATTGGAAACTTTTTAAATTGAACGGACTCGGGTCGGCGACGTGTAATAAACGCAGTGTTCGCTACGTACCTATATCGATTTTCTGATTTAGCCTCCCCCAACAGATAACGACGACAGGTAACAGACCAACACTATTGCAGGATAGACTCAATAACTTTAACCAAAGCGCTTTAAAACTTATCGTACTCTTTAAATTCTCAAATCACTTTTTACTTACATTGATGTAAGTAAAAAGTGATGATCTGTGCTGTCAAGTCCAATTTAAGATATAATAAATATACAAAAAATCTATATTATTACAGTTATCAATTAAGCTAAATGTACAACAACAATACAACCGATAAAAAGCCCAATAAAATAAAGTGTAGCATTAACAAAGATATACGGCGGGACACGAGCAGACTTTCCTTTGATTGGACGCCGATTTATTGTGCGGAAATGCCGTTACTACGTAATATTTCCGCCCCGCACTATTCATTTTCCCTTTTTTACAGAAAAAAGGGCGCGATACGTCTTAATCGAAGCATCTACTTTGTCGAGGGCGAGCGCCATATCACTACGAATGCCACAGTCTAAAAATATTCTATACCAAATCGTTAAACCATTAGCAGTCATCAAAATTGTTACAACGGAACTTTTTTTTAAATACCTAAATGGAGTTCATTGTCAATCGAGAAGAACCGTTTTCTCAGCTGGAGACTGTCAGGGATGTAAGTAACTATTAATTATTGCTGCCAATAGCATAGCAGTGTAATTTAAAGTAATAAATCAATAAAAAGTTTCTAGATTGAAATAAAAAGCTACTTTGCAAGTGATTTAACTATATCAAAAGTTAGCTTTAACGCTTGGGAGCTATAAGGAAGTTAAAAGTCAATATAGCTATACGTAGTGCACCTACATATAAAATTACTATGCCAATGAATTTAACGTATTGACAACAAATAAGAAAATTGGCCGTTAGACCAATCGATAAGACAAATGATTACGGAGCTCGCCCTGCGGAATCGAGACATAACCCCAAAACGCTCGCATCCGCCGGGGATGATATATGCGAGGGTATTTCCTGACACCGGCCAGTAGCTACTTGATTTAGCGGAAAGTCAGATAAAACCTAATGCGCACAACAAAAAATATATCACAATACCAGCGCCATAAATATGACGGCCTGTCGTAAACCTTTATGTCTGTGCGTTGTTGCTGGCACGTGAAAAATGGCTGTTGCGATACATATAGGAAAACTAAAACATTTTTGTGCGAATGGTGGATAGGAGAATTATTACGCTACAAAACATAACTTGGTTCATAAAACAGGCATAAGAAAAACTATGGCATGTTTGCGTAAGATTCACAATGGTTTTTTCCAGTGGAAAGCACAGTTGGATATAATTTTATTAATAGCTTTGCACAAGTCTTGTTTGAGCTTTAAAATATTCATATTCGAAAAGGTGGTTAATCCTTATAAAAGCCGTAACGACGTGACGACAGGCAATAACAAAAATGAAAATCATCGGGCGCTCCAGGAAGTGAGTTATTAATATTCGTTAGGTATACAACATAACGTGTTTATTAGAGAATGGCAATAAATCGAGTCGGGTCGCGAGGGTGCGCGGCTCACGGTAACCCGCAAAATGGCTCAAACGCGTGTCGGCTAAGCTCTAACGATGTTCTTCAGATCCTACTAACATATTTGATGACTGTGATTTACTATTAGATCAGATTAGGAAGTATATTTTGTTGAAATAACTTGCTAAACACGTGACTAGAGAGAATTTGGATATGGTCGTGACTTAATATTCATGTTGATAGAGCGGCTTGCAGATTTATTATTCATTTGTTTCTTTTTTGTATCAATTCAGATGAAGCTTTACAGGCTTTTTTCAGGGATCTAGTCTGCTATTTATAGTGTTAACTATAATTAGCGAAAAATAATACGAAAAGTTATGATGATTCAACTTTATTAAACCATGAAGGACTATAAATAAATGAATGTGCTATTTATTTGTTGATTATTTACATTAAAGTTATTTCCGAAGCTACTATTAGGTTACTTAGGAAGTTACTATGTGAGGAATGGCCCCCAAAATTCCGTATAAAGATTCTGTAAGCAATGCTCCTCTTCATGAGCCAGGTGCATACTTAGTTGATGCGGCCACGTTATCTGTTTCAACTCGACTGCACGCTGACCGACCCACTGCTCGTCCATCATAACGATATTACGCTTACACCGACAATATTGTATTTCATATTGCTATTTCGAATACATACATACAATCAAAAACATACCATATCTTGCCCACACAAGGGCAAAATTCCAACGTGAGTATATGACAAAATCAATACACCCCGCAGTCATTCGGAACAAACCATGCTCTATCACCATTGCTTAATGCTAAAGGATTTTGAATCCTATTGAAACTGAAAAGAATCCAATCTTGGTGTTATTTTATGTTTAGTGATTGGTAATGTTTTGTCCAAGCGGCTATAATACGCTAAGTCATAAACATGAAGCACTTATAAGGTCATATCATGCTTACAAATGTGCCAATGGATGGGATGGAGATAACTTAACGAACGGAACCCTCGTATATCCAAAAATAACATATTGGTATCAACAATTCTGTCCATGTATACGTTGTTTTAGTTTCTTTTTAGTAGTTTTTCTTATTCGTTTCAGTTTTTTACACAATGACAAATATAAGCATTTAAAACCATTTGAACCACATATTTTGCAACACTCATTAATCATTCGTCAGACTACCTATTTACAACTTTTATCTAGATCGAGTCTTCTGCGAACCGTTCTGTGCTCTTTTGCCGTTATTGGAGAAAAAATCAATATAACGGTTCGCAAAATACTGTGAGTAATTAATAATTTTATTATTTACACATTCGAACCTCTGGTGTGGATCCTTTTCTTTACGGCACCTTTGTTCATAAAACATAGCAGATGTAATCTTCTCCGTGCTTTCATGTGGAATAAAGGACCGTGATTTGCTAAGGACCACGAAGTTACACGTCGGCCAAGTCCAGCCCTTGAAAATATTTTCAAGAATTTCCGAATTTCAATCATCTATTATCACAAGATTGGCCCACACGAACCGTTTAAAATAACAAACTGCCAATCCGTCAGCTCGACACCCGACAGCCTGTATTTCTTCATGTTGTTGTATTAAACTAATCGGCTTAACCCCGCTTCAACAATCAAGCTCGTCTATTGGGCCCTTTCACTGCGACAGAATCGAAGGCGTTTCGAGAATTTATTGAAAATAATTCTCAGTTTGTTTGCTATTGTCGAGCTACCGACGACTTCAGTCCTTTGTGTTTTGTTATTATTTATTTAATAAACGGCTACACCTCTTTGTTGAAATGTTTTCGATCAATGCTATAGAGGGTGAATACATTCTCATTCTCAGTTTTGTAAGACGGCGATATTATTCACACATCTATAATCAGGTCTTTATAACACCTATAAGAAGTATCTGAAAGGCTGTATGAGTATTCCGAACTACAAAATATGAAAAAAAAAACTTTATAATAAATTTTATATAGGTTAATATGTTTTGGAATATGCCGAAACCGAATACTTATATAGAAATCTTTAAAGGAGGCCTTTGTCGGAGAAGCTGTTTCTTAAACATTTTTTGCTTAAGCACTTAAAATTGTATCTAGAAAACATTTTCAATCTAAAATAATAAGAAATAACTATTAAAAAAACGAAACTATAGATTTTTTTATACCACCAAGGTGGCAAATAGGCTCTTTAGTTAAGTGATCCCGTTTTAAGCTGAACCCGCGGGATGACTTGACCAGTTAATTTATTTTATTATTTTTCTTTTATCAATTGAACCCGCTTTTAAATACATACGTCCCGCCCGATGGTAAGCGGCTACCGTAGCCTATGGACGCGAAACCATTGCTTTACTGATTTATATTTATTGTTACTAGGTATACTACTTTTTTACTACTGGTAACCAACGATTTAGAAATAGGTTTATTAATTTTTATTTTTAAGGAAATATAACAGGTATCAATCACGTGACAGTGTAAATGATTGATACCCTAACCGCGCAGCATGATTAACAATGTTATTATTAATAAGAAAAGTTTAAAGTACAAGATTACAGTAATGAGGTTACAGCCTCTGGAGTTGTCTTTGGTAATTTACTTTGTTTTGTATCTGCGGCGCATTAAAACTGCATGATGTTAGAAATAAATAGAACAGGTGAATAGAAAACACTAGAGGCGCAGGTATTTCAGTAATCGGGTCGCAAGCTATCGCGGTTGGCAGCCGCCGATTAGATAAACGCCCGGGACTGGTAAATATTGGAACTGTAAACAATGATCGGTCACACATCGCCTAGTGTCGTCCATACTATTTGCTCGTTACTTGGACTATTTGATCCGAACATCCTTGCCAGCTGATAATGTTGGCGGCAGACTTTTTACTCAAACCTGTTTCGTTTCATTCATATCATAAGACAAAAACACTATTTCAGGTCCAAAACCCCTTCGTGTAGTACCTACTTAAGTACTAACTAAGAAATACGGGATTATTAAAAAAATATAGGTAAACCATTGGTTACCTATATTTTTTTAATAATCCCGTTTGGACTCCAAAGTCACTATAAGATTCTGGTTGAATATAGTAGTTTATTCTCTGGGCATAGATCCGCTTTCAGATTTAAATTTTCAGGCTATAATCACTACGCTGGCCTGATGTTGATAGGTAAGCAGACTCCACGCCTAACTTGACTTCTTAAGGGACAATGTAGGTACCTACAGCGTTATAACGGAACAATGTTTGTTTCTTACTCGTACAACAGAAAATCTGATTCACAAGTTTTTCTACAAACCTTTGCTGAATATGACTCAAGACTATACTCGATACTAGAGAATTATGAGAATAAAAAGCTTACCATAACGTCATAAGCACTAGATACAGAAATACTGCAACATTTTTGGACTCATAGTAGTATTTCCGAAGAAAAAACTAGCTAATGTACCTACTTAGTTAAATTCACTTCCTACTCGAAAAATCACTTCCTAATAAAAAAAACCTAAGTCTTTCTTGCTAATAGTGATATTAATAAATTCATAGTACCTAACTTTTGTGTCTATGTAAGGTTGTGGTTTTATTTTATTTGCCAATCACTTTATTATTATTTTGTAATAATGTATCAATGTACTATTCCTTTTAGTTGCTTGTCGTATGTTATTTACGAGTATCAAAATACTGTCGTAGTAGAAAACTAAAAAGGAAATAGTCACGCTGCCACTCAGTCTATATACTACGTCCTTTCCTTTCCTTGGATTACTTTCCCTGAATATGGAGCTTTGTAAAAAGAAATCTCAGTGATATACAAACGCAAGAGATTGTTAATGTGTTGCCTATTCATGTGACGATAAGTTGCTCTACAGTTATTATTCTGACATTTATAAAGTTTGTCTGATGCATGAATATTACAATTTCTTACGTTCAAACGTCCAGAATTTGCAAAATAAAAGGTTTGTGAATGAAAATAATAAAAATTCTTTCAATAATTTTAATATTCTGATAATAATTTATATGTAACACATCTATACAATCTTAAAATATATTTATCGTCTATTATTGGAGGAACAACTTTAAACAAATGATAATTGATATAAGAATGGCTGAACTTAATATAGCTAGTGAATACATATCTGTTCCAACATCTCATCTGTTATGAAAGTAGATAATATGTCTTTATCATACGTGATACATGAATACTTTATTATAGGTAACTAATCACACAAATATGTACATAATATACATTTACCGTTAATTAATCTAAGTTTATACGCATGTACGTATACTAATATAAAACTTTATTCGAATATACATAAATAACTATTAACTAGGCATATTCGACTATGATAATACTGAAACTTACATCTAGATATTGCATTCTGATAAAATCTGGTCATTTCTCATAATATTTCTTACCTAAAAGTGACACAGGTTTTTACACAAATATACAAACTCTAATCCAATCTAATGGAATGCATTTGATCACTAAGAGCCATACGATCGGTCCCAAATATCAGCAGAAATTTTCACTTGATTATATTAGACATAATAATAATTTACAAATAAGTAGGAACTCCAGATACCTTAAAATTTCCAATTCAAGTACTAATAAATATACTTGTTAAGTATTCGAGTTACTATTTAAATTGAACAATACTTTTAACAATTTCAAACTACGAAACGCTTGCTCACATAATTTAAATGTCGCGGATTCAATATTCGGTATATTTTATTTGTGTTTCGTTTTTATATGACCAGTAATATCATCATTCAATGAATATTTATGTATTTATTATAGAGCGTAACCTACTAAACAAGAATAACAGGTACCAATTGTTTTGAGGTAAATTTATTTACTGCGAAAAACAGACCGAATTTTGTATCCAACCTGCGACAAATGGACTAGTAAATCACTTAATACTCTTCAGATGTTGTTTTCACCACCAGCAGCCACCGGACTGAGGCCCATGGCCTGCTACAGACGGCTGATGATGTAAGGACTGATGATACGGGGGCAGGGACATGCCAAGTGGCGGCAGGCCGTCGGGCTTGCCCACACACGGCCTTCCGTCTTTTACCAACACGGGTACAGCCACTCGGCGTGGAGAGTTCAGGCCACCTACGTTCAAGTCATGAGCCCCCTTCTCTTGAACAGCCCTCTTAGTCTTATACCTATGGTTCTGAAACCATATTTTCACTTGCGTAGGAGTCAGTCGTATCAAACTGGCGAGATGTTCCCTTTCAGGAGCTGACAAATACCTCTGTTGTCGGAATCGTCGCTCTAGTTCGTAAGTTTGTGCCTTCGAGAACAGAACTCGCCGCTTCCGTTTCTTGTGCGCGAGGCTGTCGGAGCCAGGGTTTACGGATGGCTCGAGGTCGTGCTCGTCGTCGTGTTCGATGTCGTGCTCGTCGGGGTCGTGCTCGTGCTCATGCTCGTGGCGCGCATCCGGCACCGGCGGTGAGGCGGCCGACGGACCCACGTAAGATAACTCCGACGCACGAGAAGTGCTGTCCGGACTTGCTTGTTGACCAATCACACCTACGACAAAATAAATATGACCAAAATTAAACTCGGAATTAATGAAAAAACATATGACGCCGAATGAAGTAGTTTAATAAGTATATTAAAACAAAACTTAATAATATATTTGATATACTCCCCGTGGGAAAAATTTTAAACAGCTCATAAAATCCTAATACAAAAACTAGTAGCAATAAAGCCACTAACAAAACTCCGACGCCTGTACTAAACACTCACATCAAATCTCCACTTAATCTCTGTGAGGGTTACACTCTATTTAACTCTTACTAGATGCCATGTTCCAGCAAATAATGGGACGTGAAAAAATCACAGCAAATATTACATTGTTCAGTATTCACCCCTCAAACATTCAGTTGTTTCACACGGATATGATAATACGGGCGGGCGGGAGCGCGGCTGGGCGTGGTGGACACCCGGGGGATGGCAGGCGGAGGGGGTGGGAGGGGGGGAGGGCGCCACACCCACCCCCCGGCAGCTGGCAGCTTTTGTTCAACTATCGTCCTGCTTACCTTCATAAGCGCAACCAGGAAATTTAATAAAGTATCGAGTCACGTTCTCTTTACTCCCTAACTTAGTGGTTCCTATTACCTAAATATTTAACACTTTCTTGAATAATTATGTATTTATTATTTATTTAGCGATAGCATTTATTTAATAATTACTTTATTAATAACACCTTAGTCTAGTGGACCTAAACGCGACCGCTACTCTAGAGCTACCTACATGGATTTGATTCCCAGGTTCAGCAAAGTGTTATTGAGTTTTTCTATGAAAGAAAGTATCAGTAGGCTCGGATTTTGAATTTGTGCCCGGTTAATAGCTATATGGGTGGGCCCCTATTACATGGGACTTAACCCTACCGGCGAACCGTAGGTGCTCATATGTACCTACCAACTTATATTTCTGCGGTTGTGCCTAACCCTTCGGGGAATGCCCGTGTGATTGTATGCTATTTTATATTTGGTAAGAAATCCTAAAATTAGATGGTCAATTTATTTTATATAAGTACATAAAAAAGATTTAGATTGTGTCCAATATTTCTCCTTTAACAAAAATCTTCGAAAAACTAAAGTAATTGCATATCATTAATCAGTCACACATTACAAATTACAACTATACATATCGTCATTACATCCGCAGTAAAGGTCGCAGGACAATAAAATCTATAACTGTCATCGAATAATGAACAAATAGCATCCCTAACAGCCGCAAACATCGTGTAATTGATAGCCGACAGCTGGCTGCGACATCAGCCCCGAGAGCCCCATCACCATCTATTGGTGACAAATTCGTTCCACGTCGCACCCCTCACAGCTAAACAATCGCAGTGTTTGGTAGCTACCCCAAATTACCCGAAGGGCGTGAACTATACACAACCCTATTTAAGACTCATGAGATTTTATTTATTTTGGAATTCATTACAATATCCGTTGACATTCTTGGGTTTACACGATTGCTAATTGCAGAAAATCAGATAGTTAACCTATCGAACGAATTTATTTGCAAACTTATTGGTGAATCCAAATTAAAAAAATAACTACTTACTTAATTTGGTGTGTTAGGCTACAAAGTCTAACATATTTCAATAACTGTTTGTGTATAACGAACGAAACATGGGTCATTCATGAAATAAGAAACTGTTATTGGGTTTTTCTATGAAATTCTCGGCAGCTCGGAGCTTGGAATTGTGCCTGGTGAATGGCAATAGGCTCGACCTTACTGGGACCTAAACATACTGGCGAAATGTGGGTTTACCTACTTAAGTATACCTCTGCCTAACCCTTCGGGGAATACAGGCGTGATGGCATGTGAATGTTATGAAATAATATTAAATTATAATGTAGTCCTATTCCATTCAATGCATATTTGAATATTACTCTCTCTAATAATCTATTAGGTAACTCCTGCGATTACATGGGCTTTTCGTACCTTTGAAATTATCGCTATTCTAAAGGGTTGGCAAATATATTTATTAGCATGTTTGACACTTGAATCTCTACACAATGATCAGTAATATTGACGATGACCGTACGAGCAATCCAAAGCACGGGTAAGTATGTGTAGAATGAGCGCCGAAAGTGTTAGATAAGCGATAAAAATAATTAATGACAACACTAGATTAGCGGGTGAAGGCACTTGAATGAAGGAGCATTTCAAAAAATAATCTCGGCCTCTCCAACAGCTACCAAATACACATTATTTTCGAGTGGGTCAACTTATTTTCGTATGATAATTCAGAGATGACAATTTCAGAGATAAATGGCACTGATAGGCCTATTTTTGCTGGTAGTTTTGAGTATTTGGTGTTTATGAAAATGCAGTTATGTTTTTGAACGTTTTTGTTTTGTACTCCTTGACCTCTTTCGATTACTATTTTATATTTTAATGAGTTGTGTTTAATAATTTATTCTGAGGTATCAAAGAATATTCGTCGAAGATTTTCATATAATAAAAGTCGTTTAAAATTTAACCAAAGGTGCAAGATAGAAGATACTCAGAATGACGCAAGGAAAAATGAAGAAAATAATACTGTATTTGCAAGAATTATTTATTTAGTTTGATAACAAATATTGATAACTAATCACATTATGTTGCGAAGGTTCAATCGATACTTTTATCATATATTTATCTCCGGATAAAAGTGTCTTTTGGGATGAGGACTTCATAAACTGGGCGCTAAGAATTACGCACGAATTTGATAATAGTATCTAACTGATAATCTTTACGTATAAATATTTTTTTCTTATGTAGCATATAAGTACCTACCTTTATTTGTTACTAAAGGTAAAGGTAATATTCGCATCTAAGAAGTAGTGGTTTTTTTTGCTCGATCGGTGTTTGTGCTTCAGACAACCATTGAACTCGTCAAGTAATAAATTAATTTTATATTTTATTGTCCTCGCCCGGCCGACTTACGAAAGCTACTTCAATAACACCACAAAATTACACATATAACACTAAAAGGTTTATTATTCTAGGACCGCTAAAAGTTAACAGCGAGATCTTAGCCAACAAAAATATCGAAATTTCCACGTAAAAAATTTCATTACAGTATAAAATCTAACTAGCTAACTAACTACACTACTTAGGTGACAATAGATTGACTACGGTCACAATGACACTATGAAGCCCCAAATAAATTACATGAACACTACTCATCCAAACAAATACATATCCTAAATGTGAACGTAAGTTCTGTATGTTGGGTTTTCACACCTAAACTGCTGAATAAATTGCCTGGTGAATATTTGTATGGAGATAGAGATGATATATTGAACATTAGAGGTAGAGAGGCGGTGATGCTCCATCACCATAACAAAAAGAAGTCGCGAAAGTAATGCGTAGCAGTACTCGCGTCACCTCTATGAAAGTGGACGTACGCACAAACGGATTTTTTGTGGTTACGAGCCCCACATTAACACACCGTTTCCCGACGGTGTTTTATGCGCAGAGGCATTTTCTCCAACAAAATAATACAGTTAAAGATAAATATCATTTTATTTGTTGAAACATGAGTATAAATGCAATTGCATGCAAGACATACAATAGACAGTCATGTTTAGCCTCCACTGCGTACAAATGATGGAGAAGAAGAAAAAAAAGGACATAATTGTGGTATCTTTTCTTGTGTCTCTAAAAGTCTTTGAAGTTGCGTGTAAAACTGCGATCATCGACTAGTTCCTTAATAACCGCTATTATCAAACTTCCCAATGAAACAATTAATTTGTTTATCATTATGAAATAATTAATCGATATCCTATTTCAATAGTCATGGGCGCCTTTAGTGTTTATTAGCGTACTTATTCGGTCGAAAGCTTATAACTTGAATGAAGCATCGTTATAGAACTGCTCTTCAATAGAGAACCTAGATCAATAGTAAACGGATTGGTGTTTGTTTTAAACTTGACAAACAATTAACTCCTAGTTTCAAGTTAGCCTGAGTAATTATGTTGAATTAAGCTGGGTGGTCCTACATTACAAGTAGGTAGGTAATAGTTACTATTGGTAGTGACTATTAGTACTACTGAATACTACAAACTAATAAATTGTTTATTGTTCTACTACGTAACAATTGATAGCATTCAGTTACACCCAATCGTGTATAAAGAATTATATGCTTAAATTGTATAGGTATGATCGATAACCGAAATTCAGTCATAGATACAGAGGTTAAATCTTTTTGTTTACCTATAAAAAAGTGTAGACCGTTAAAACAAGTATCAGTTAAACTGGATTAGTAATTTAAATAACTACCAAAATGATAAGACATAAATTCAACCTTCCTTTAAAGCTAATATATGTATATTAAAACGAATGTATCGAAACTATTCGTGAAAAAACTAGGTTTTAATTAGACCAACCTTTCAAGAGAGAATGTGTTGAGTGCCATTAATTAGGTATTCTAGTAAACAAATACGTCACTTACAATTGTTATGGGGTTCATGGTGTTCCAGCGACAGCCAAGGTTGATGGTGTCTCAGCAGCTCGTGAGAGTACGGGTGATGCGGGGGGTACGGGGGTAACTCCAGAGAGCAGCCGCCCAGCGCGCCCTGCGCAGGCGCAGCCTCCAGCCCCTTACCCTCGTTCAAACCCAGGATATCTGAGATTTGGAAACCAGGCCGCTGCCCTGGCATTTTCATACTGTCCAACAACCTACGACAATAGAAAAATGTATTAGTGAACTTTTCTATGGTTTAACCAAATGGGCCGAATGTTACCTATGAACTATTCTGATTACGATACGCTTCATTGCTAGGACGTCAGACTTGCCCTCATGTGGTTGCCAGTTCGAAACCCACCCATTGCACTACCGATAATGATTTTCAAACTTCTATTACAAGTAAACAATTAAAAAACAATAGACACCACGCAGTCAACATCAACAAAATACACGCGTAGTATACTTATAGTCTACGCTTATGTTTTCACCAGAATTATAAATAAATTGATTGATATTTTTTTAATAAATAAATGACTAAGTAGAACTACATAGTTTCACCATAATATCAGCCTATTGTCATCCACGACTGAACGGAGGCCTGCTCCCGTTCTGCATAGTTTAACTGGGGTTAATTAACCATTTTTTTTATATAATGCTAAAAATATCCGAAATCCGGTCCGGCTATCCGAAAAACTATAAGTAAACCCAAACACTCATCAAGTACTCCAAACCTGTTACTCTGACGAAACAGGGCAAAAATATTAAACCCTTTAAAAAACTTTCTTCAGTAACAAAACCCGACTAGGTACTTAAGAATACTTTTACAACTACTTTCCAAATCAAAATCATACTCTACCTTCCTCACTTACAATCAATCTCACGCCTACAAGCAACCCAAAAAGCATAACAGAATAATATAATCCTAAGATAGACCTTAAGCCTTGTTCAAACTTAGTTCTCGCACCTACACTTTTCACTTTAAACCTCACGTCATCTTAAGAAGCAACAAGTCTTGATGGTGTGTAATTGAAAGAAAACATTCGAAATTCCTTTAATTCAGCCATTATTGTTAGAGAGCACCTCTCGAGAATACGTGACCAGCATAATAGGAGGTTTCTTTACATAGAACGAGTGTACCATCGGCTGTGTCAATCATGTTACATGTAGCTGTGATGTTCCCGCGGGGCCGCGTCCCGAACGTGACGCCATGAAAGGCGGCCCACATAACAGCCTGCAGGTTGTAAACAACACTATTAACAACCTCTCACTGAGAGAGGTGCAAAAACTGTCGCACGGAATGTCACGATCACAATCCTCTCGAACGGGGATTAGACGTGTCGGCCTCGAGAATAACTTAAAGCATACAATTTCGTATAAGTAACAATTAAAGTTATACCTACCTGTCTATCTTTTTTTAACAAAAATACGGAAACCTACTATGAGACCACCCAAAACGAAGACGAGGAAGAAATACCTGCATTTTAGGGCAAACCCTAATTTAGTGTGTGAAACGCTAATAATGAAATAATCACTGGATCACTTTTGATTCACTAATGATGACATATATCCGTGCCTCACCCGGGGAACGCAGAGCGAAAGGCCGCCGGGTAGAGCGCGGGCAAGAAGGCTGGGCCCCACGGTGGCAGCAGGATGGGGCTCCACGCCAGCAGCGACGCCGGCGGCAGCAGCGGCGGCGGCGGCGAACGCGCACTCTCGCCCTCCTCGCACTTCATCTCCCGACCGGGAGAACTCGCTTTCGGGATAATCTTGACGGCTATAGTAACACTCGCGTGAACACGTGCTGCGCCTTGCGACGCCGCGTCTGCACTAAACAACCCTCGAGTGGTGCTCGGGGTGAAGAACACCCCGCGCCGCCCTCGTGCCTCGACAGCCTACTCAGCTCCGGACTATCGTCGAGGGTGCTCCACGGATCTCCGCCAATAGCGGCGCACCGCCGACTGGGCGGGACTCCCGCCAGCCAATCATGCCGCCACCGAAGCCTTCCCAACAAAAAAACTGGAGTATACACTTTGAATAGAGGAGCTTTCGACGTAGCGCGTTATGTTATGTCGCTTTTTGTAATGAGTGCGAGCATTAAGCCCATTGTTGAGGCCGGGTTCGTTATGGACGCCGCTCCAAATACCCGGATAACGATTTTCATTTAGAGTGTTTTAATAAGCTCGTGTAAGCCCATGTTAGCAAAATATTCGAAACTGCTCTTTGTTAACAATACTGAGCCTATAGTGTATTTAGATGTTTTGCTAACTTATTGAAATACTTCTCCATTTAATTGTACATTTTTAAATAAGCCATATTTTAAATAAATTCTAATTATTCTTCCAAATCTTTTAAATATTTTTTTATTTTCGAAGTTGCAGGCATAGTCCCTATACCTACTGCAAGGTGTCACATATAAACCCGTTGTCCTTCGGGTATGTTTCATGACTGTATTAATCTAAGAAGCAGTTCATAAAACTAGATTCATTCGAAACCTTCTTTTAATCGTCCGTCAATGAGAAGTGCTGGTCAAATCTCTTGCACATGTTGGAGTGCTTAGCGTATTGAAAGCAGACAGACAATACCACGTTCTGTGAACAGGTAAAAAGTGCTACGGCTATCAGTTTATGACTTGCACGTGTGCGCAGGAGCATTGTTTTCTGTACTTCATTCAATATTAAAGGTTATTGTTTTACGAGTCACTTCAAGTAAAAATTAACCTTAACGGACACATGTTCAAACTTGAATAGGTTACTTTAACTGGAATCAGTTAAGGAAATGTTAGTTTGAATTTCTGTGATTAGAAGATTTAATACCTACTGTGTATAAAGTATTCTATCGGTAGGGAAGCCTTTGTCCTGCAGTGGGATAAAAAAAATCGAACACCGTAGAGGTACCAAACCAAAGGAGGTTCGAGTAGGTACTACCCGAAGAGACATGTTTCTTTCAAAATTTCTATAAACTTTAAGCATGCATAAATGCGTAATACCATAGGTAAGTATAGGCAAGTTAACAAGTAGGCTATTTGTAAAGGACACCTTAATCACCAGTGTTTAAAATCTAAAATTACCTACATACAATCTGTCAAAGTATAACTACTGGAACCAATACCAATTAAGTAACCAACCACTTAACATAATGACGTGTAAGTTAATCCACAAAATCCGGTCGTTATAGTTAAAACAATAGAAGTTTGTTTTACAACTTGCAGGTGTGCAATTGGTGGTTACGTAGTTAATTGTGTTAAAGGCTCTCTTTATTCGCATAAAAGCTGAGTAGCTTGAAATCTAATACGGCGCGTCGGCGTCGGTGGCAGGGGAAGGGATTGCGGGTGTTACGCCGTGGAATATACCCATGTTTCACACACTAAGTATATTTAAGATACCTAACATTATTATATTATACCTTAACGCTCATTCATTATTGGTAAAGTAAGAGTGGCTGAGTGATCCGTTTGTGCGTGGTCGTGGGTTAGATTGTTTATTTATTTATTTATTAAGGGCCTCCAACAAGAGATATACACAAATCATGATTTTCTATAAAGAACAGATTATAAAGTAAGTGTACTCCCTCAATTATAGGAAGCCACAGCATGCATTATGCATATTAGAACTTACAACTATGTTCAAGAACGATTTAAAACAATTTCAAGTATATTAAAGGAAAAAACAGACACACACAAACAAAATACATATATTATTTATAAATATTTTTATATGCACACAAAAATATTTGTATTGCCTACAGATACTTCCGAGTAAGTATAATTGTTTGTGTTTGTGTAAATTTGTGTTAGCACCGCGATACTGAAAAAGTTCAAGTGTAAGAGGCAGCGTTTGCAGTGAAAAAAAAGTAATAATCTTAATTTATGTAATTTATTAACATTTCTATAACATTTTATATCGTCAAGGTTTAACTTTCTTTTTTATACCTATGAATCTCTTAATATTTTAGTAATTACCGCTAGTCTAGTGAACCATCAAAATTCCCAAATTTAAGGGTTCACAATCAAATAAAACAAGAGAGAATTGTTTTACGACTTGCAGGTGTGCAATTGGAGATTAAAAACAAACAATAGCAACAAGCTTAAAATTCATTTCAAGTCATTGAAGCTTAAGCTGAATTTCACTGTTCTTTAAAGTTCTCCAAGCCCTTAATTCATTTTAAGTATCTAATAAATAAAAAGCACTCTTTGATAAATAAATGTCTACACCATAGGCAAGTTCAACAAATTCTTTGCATCTTCAAACCTCTAAACCTGTATTTAGAATTCGTTAAGTACTAGGTACCTACGTATCTTAGCTTTTTAGCTTGCTTCAGATACATGCCAAAAATAAACAGTTTTTTTTCTGTTATTGACATACTCGGTGGCAACAGTTTCTGCCACCTAGGTACCTAAGAGTAGGATAAAAGTACCTAATAATAAATATTTACATTCGCAAAGCGCTTTGCAAACCATGCAGGTACTATATTCATTATTTTAATTCTTTGTGCACATACAATACGGATGCTAACTTATTATAACGCCTAATGCATTTTTTACCAGAAAATATAAATATATAAGTAAAATAATAATCATAAGAGTAATCTGCTGTACATAAATCAGAAACATAAATGTATAAATGAAACACAAGAAACTTAATTTATAAATGATGCGATATTTTATCATTTCTTGTCACAACAATTATTGTATCATTCTTACTTATCCATTGCCTAATTATTAAACCAGAACACATTAGGCCGTACTACAGCCGCCTAGCCGGTGCCGACGGCGCAACTTACACAAAAGTATCTTAAAAAGAACTTAGGTACATTACAGTCACTCGAGTTAAATAAATGGTAATTTTTTACATCTGTAGACTAAGTAGAACACATAATTTATTTATCTTAGATGTGTCACAATTACCTACAATATCATACATAAAGAAATGCAGCCGCTGCCACTGCGCGTAGCTCGGACTTAGGGCTCGTAGCGCGTAGCACGCCTCGCGTAGTAATAGTACGATATAGAATATTGATGCTATTCAAATAACCTTTTATTTACTATTGAAAAAAATATACTTTTATTTAATATTTTCTTAATGTGATGTGATTTGAAATCAATAAAAATGCAATAAGAAAATCGAAAACAGCTTCCCGTTAACATTTCTTACAAGACGTGTAGTATACAAACTGATAAGAGTCTTGTACTTATTTTAAAATTTCAATTGTTTAAATAATTGCCTGTGGGATACATATTCAAGAAGAGAGAGATAGAACCTTCTGTAACACAATTGGATCTCAATTTGGCGGTCTTATACTAACAAATCACGACGCAATGCAAAATTGACCATAGGCGCCTTACACGATTTGCTGAATTACGAAGTTCTTAATTGTACAATATTATGTAATGTTATAAGTTTATACTTAACATACACAGCTAAACAAAATTGTAAAGGGCAAACCAACATTCATAATGTTCCCTATGGAAGCGCATCAATAACAAAGGGCAATTACCTATTCATATTGGAAGGAACCCCTAAGTGGCGTGCAGCTCACGAAATGTTTAATTGACTTATTGAGAATGAGTTTTTAAATCTATCGCTGATATCGCCCGCGCGCCCATCGCTTTGTTTAGGGTGACAGTATATGGAAAATTATCAGAACTCTTATGAGTTAATTAGATGTAATATGTATTTCTTAATGTTTGTAAAGCTACGTTTTTCTTTTCAAATATGTGAAACTATAGATTTCTTAGAAAAGGAAGCAACTTTCTTAGTAAAATTGCAATGGGAAAGCTTCTTTGCTTTAAAAACTATTCTATGTTTGAAATACATTTGGAGAATATAAATTACTTCCCAATGTAGGAAAGAAGCGGTATTTTATTTCAGGATGAACGAACATACGAGCATACTGATAAAATCTATTAAAAAGTACCGATGCAGCTAACATTATATTCTGAATAGTTGCCCATTGGTATTATTACGAGACTACACCCACGTTTAATGACAATAAAATAATAGCACAGTGACCATCGATTATTGCCCAGAGTTCAAAAACGTTCAAAGCGGATATAATCTTGATTTTTTTATTATTAATTATTTTTTTTATTGAAATTTGTTTTACTATGTCGCTAATTGAAACTGCGTACCTCCTACCGCGGCAGAAACCCCAGTCTGATTTAACAAATCGTCCTAGCAGCAACCGTATTGTCTAACAAATAAAATTTGTGTAGTGTTAATGCACAGATTTTTTTTATTCATTCATCCCGAATCGTTATATTTTGACTGGATAATTGGATAATTTTCTATAGTAATGTCGCAATGGGAAAGTAATACCACTGGAACCTACTAACAATGTAACATTTCTGAATAATTACATTAGCCTTCTGTACTATTACTTAGTATTCTGTGCCAATACTAAAACAATCTAACAATATAAATAAAATTTGTATCACGTTTGACTTATAAGTTTTATGTGGACACTCTTAATTTTTACTTATACTATAATCAAGAGGTAAGCTGCGAGGGCCAGATTTGTGAGGGGAGGGAGGCAGGTGCAATAGCCCTCTGTTATACGGGTCACTAGTCACTACGCTTTACTAAAACACATTGTAATCTCCCACCTAATAAATGTGTTACTATAAATTAATCACAATTATTACATATATTTTTTGAAAAAAAATAGTAAAGATCAACTCGTCACATGAAGCTTAATATTCTAGGTAGTTTTTATTTCAAAGTTTTGTTATTATTTAGAATACTGAAAGACTGAGGCGCAGTGCGCAGAAAGATATCATAAATCGTTTGTTCGGAAAGATACACAAACCAATCTGGATTAGCCTGGTGTAAATGGTAGCGCGTAATCAGTAAGGGCAGGGTATTTCATGAATCACAATAGATACTTAATTATGCAAGTTCAAATACTAAGCAATTACAGTAAGCAGTAGCAGTAAGTTTGAGAGGCTTAGAGCCAGCAGTGGATGAATTTGGGCTTATGAAGATGTTGTACTATGATACCTACACGTTGTCTACTCAGACACCAAAACATAAATTACTTTTTGAATTAGTTTGTGAGTTAGTCACCGAAAATAAAAAGAGGATCGTTTTATATTTGCATCGGTTAATGGTTAATGATAAAATAATGGGGGTTGAAAGTAAGCACGATAGATATGTAATTTGTATAAAAGTAGAATGTCGTATTGAGGAGTCGCGATATTCGTACCAAGCGCCGGCGACGCCGCCCGCACCTCGAGAAAAATTTACCATAAGACGAAACTAACCTGCTACCATTACCTCAGCACAATGTCAACAAATTACATGACAACTTTTGTATAATAACTGATTTTATGAACTGCGAAATTTGGCTTGAGAAATTTAAGTTCAAGGGTATTAAGTTCGTACATTTTATAGTACCCAATGAACATAAATCACGGTGAGGCATGACACCACATTCGTGACCCAGATTGTTTAGTGGAAAAAGTAACAAACGACACCCGGCAGCACGTCAGTCAGCACCTATGATACTTAAAGCGAATTTATCGCTGGTGAAACTCCTTTATCCAAGTTCCTACGCGTTCGCGAGTGAATAGGGTAGGTTGATGGGGTTTCACGAATATTTCGTTATGGCAATCTGGTTAGGCGCACTGAGCCTAAATGGGTGAAAGCACGCTAACCTGCGAAGAGGGCTTCCAAACCAATTAAGGGCTCCACGAAGGCATGGGAGAGCTCGCAGCTGGTGGATTACGAGCTCGATGGTACTCAGTGCGCCGATTCATCGCCGACGGGACTATAAGTGTGCGGCACGCGAACCGGAGCCGATCGACCGGAACGTAGCTACTACCGGTACCACACTAAATGTGTTTCACGTTTTAGTTCTGGATAAATCCGAACTACTACTAGGTATAGGTACTATATAGGGACTTGTATGGTCGAGTTCTGATATAGAATATCTTGTACCTAAATAGTAGCCTTTCTCTTCTTTTGTACCTACTGAAATAGGTAGAAGGTACTTACACAGGTAATTCATTATTGTTCTGATTAGCGTGGGGGAATCCTCCCAGTTAGAAGTAATGAAGTTTTGTAATCAATGTCATACCACTTACATTATGTTAAGTTGGAGACTGAAATGGGTTAGGCACATACCCGTAGTTGCAACCTATGTTACCTATTCTACGCTTTTGTGTCGTACTCTACGATTATTGACAAGATATGTTATGAAACACCCATATTTAAAATACGGGACGTAACTTAATATTTGCTATGGAAATAAATGATTCGCTGTTTATTGCGATACGTTTGCAAATTTATCTTGGAAGCAGTAGAAGATGTGGTTGCTCTCTCCTAATATCTGATCTACTCTAACTCATTGTAAATTAATAATATTTACAAATAGGTAACTTCCTTGAAAGATAAGTTTATTTTTTATGGACGTTAAGAACAGTTTAACCCAATTGCATACCAAATCCAGTAAAATGACTGCGTCTCATGAAATAATGATGAACTGTAGATATAAATCACAGTACTTATCATAAAAATCAAATCGACTAAAACAAAGCCACCCTGCACTCTCATATAATTTCGTATAGAAAATTTGTTTCAATAAAGAAAATAACATGAATATCGTGCTGAAACATATAAAGTTGTTTCACCGCGCTCCTAGTCAATTTCAGTGCACTCAGTTAAATTCGTCCGCAAGTCATTTTTCAACGACATTGTCGGAATCGCGTGCACTATGCACTTCTTTTTAGTATGTTTGAATGCAAGCAACTATAGCCTTTATGGTTTTGAGCACCGCCCATAATATTTACATTTGTACAATTTAATTAACTGGTATCACTTGACGAGCAAAGCGGTCACGTAAAAAGATTTCATATTCACGTTAAAAGAGGAAATATTTTGTACTTACGCATAGGAATTGTATTTGTAGTCTTCTTCTATCTGTGGTTGGCGTACTTGGTAACCCTGGTCGGCACCATAATCCGGTGGTATTATCGACCAGCTGTTATCATAGTTGTAGTAGTCCCCATAGGCCATCTCGCCTTCGCCCATCATTCTCATCATACACTATGAAGTCCACGAATTTTTAATAACTCTACACTACGCGAAGTTACCGATATTTTTTTTTATAAATATTTTGGTTGTATAAATCACTGCAGATAACGGTAATTCATAACAGAGCTTAATTATTTAATAGATAATGATCAATGCGAGCGCGAAGAGCGATGTTGGGACTGCGACCATCGACTGATCGATGGTTCACGGGTCCTTATCAATAAAATTGTATCGTTATCATATCTAACAGCTTTCCCCTGCGATATGGGACTTTTATAATAGGTAGGTACATACACACTACGACAGCTCACATCGACGCCGACGCCAATATTGTAGGTATTATATGGTTTTATCTGTGTCAGATGTAGGTAATGTGCGGGGAAACGTGCCAGTGTCACCGTTCATATTATGAAATCCTGGAATGACAGGTGACAAACTAAGACTTGATAAACACAAGCATAACATACTTACCATCACGCCCATAGGTATTCCCCGCAGGGTAAGGCAAGGCGAATTAAATGTACACCCTCAGTTCGCCGGTATATTTAGGTCCCATGTAATTGGGGGCACATACCTACAACCTCCGAGCAGCTACTGAGAATTTCGTAGGAAAGTTCAATAACACTGCTCGACAAGGGAATCGAACCCAAGACCTCTAGCGCAGCAGTCGCGATTAGCACCAATAGACTAATGACATAAACACAAGCAATTAACATTATTACTTATCTTAACCTGGAACAGTTTACAATCGCGATTTAAAGGAACGCATCTGCATACTTCATTCATACACTTGTACGTCTTGTACCAATTGTCATAGATCTTAATGTTCCTACGGGTTTGGACGATAGCTAGGAACTAAAGACTTCATGCTAATTAATTAACGTACCACCATAAAATGAAACGCCTCATAAAGGGACGTTTCCGTAATGCATTAAAGTTTCTATTTTAAATTATTTATCAAAATTATAAAAAATATCTATAAAAAATTCAAAAAGTAGGTACTACTTTATGTGGCATCATAAACCACTAATCTAAAAAGAAATAAAAACACCGATACCTGGTTTAAAACTCTTCACTGTAAGTTACATTTACATTCAGATATTCTTGCAAAAAGGCTAATGACAGTACCTCTGGTGGGACTCGAACCCACAATCCTCGGCTTAGGAGGCCGATGCCTTATCCATTGGGCCACAGAGGCGATCGGCGGAGCGACGCGAGTAGGCGCACCCGTTCTCCGGCGCCGACGACGTCGTTGCGTCACCGCGCGTCATAGCCGACGCGTGCGGTGCGTTCACACATACACACTAATTATTTACTACATTACTCATACATACATACATTATAAATGTCAAATATATAAGGTCAATGTCACATGGTCGAAGGCAGCAAACCAATAAGGTCGTTTTAAGCTTAACCACATAGGTTTAGGTAAATCATTAAGATCCGGGTTTATATACCTACTTTTAGCCATCAAAACTGTCGGGAAGCCAAATATTTCCATTTTTTTACCCACGTGGCTAGAGGTTACCTGCTACTCTACCTACCTGACGATGTATTTCTTATCATCATTAATCTGAAAATGTTTATACCAGTCACGAATCTTATTCAGGTGTTCATATTATCTTTAAACAATTCTATAGATATTATGTAATTATACCAATATTTATCTGGTGGTAAACATATTTTAACGTGAAACGAATAAAAATAAAACCACGAAGGTGCACTATTTATCGAGATATTTCCATGTCAATGAGAAAATGCTTTAGAAAAGAATGTGGGCGGCTCGCGTCACCGATCGGTGTATGTATCTCATTTTCGAACTAGTAACTCGTGGTTCTAATTTTAGTATCATTGCTATTGACACGACACACATCAACATTGAGCTATTACATACAACATTGTATGTATTATGTAGCGCTTATGTTTAACGACGCGACATCAAAAATGTATATCAATCATAGCTCTCTAAGTTATACCTAATATTCGATTATTCAGTTCAAAAGTAGATCAAGGCTTTAAAGAGCTTTTGCTGATACCGCGAGGTGAAATCAATGTCTCCAAAAAACACATTATTATCTTTATTAACCTTTATTCTTCGCTGGTAAATTATATTTTTGGATGAGAAATAAGACAAAGACTATTGTGACATAAAAATGTTATATATTATTTCAATATTTTTATACATGGGCTAATTAATACAGGGATAAATATAGGTAGGTACGGTAGCCAGCACATCAAGTTTACTACAGAATTTGACATTTTCGTCAACATTTTAAGGTTTAAAATCATTTGGAGAAATTTGTCAGTTTTGTATAACCTGATGTGCTGCCGACTGTACATACAATACGTCGCTACATATATATAAAACTCTGTACATTGATTCTTACGATAAACATTTGTAATACAGCATTACACATCTAGTTTTACATTTCATCATATAAAATATTATAAAAATAAATGAAAATAATAGAAATGTTCTTCAACATTGCATTTTTTTTAGTATATCAAGTAGAATTATTCATCCTCATCAAAAAGAAATTTCTAGCATTTAAATGATACAATTATATTTAACAAAATCACAGCCAACAACAAAATGAAGACTAAAAAGAGGATTATTTTTTAATTTGACTTTTATAAGTTGAGCGCTGCACAAGTGACACTCAAGACACGCTTTTCAAGCGTAGGATGAAAGCGTTTTCTCCATAGTAGTCTTTTTCAATAGTATCATACTACTAATACTTAGTTTTAGTGTATAAAAAAAAAATCTTCATACCAATTAAATTAGCCTACTATTGAACAAAAAATTAATTTTGTATAATAATAAAAGAGATACTATGAAAGTTGTATTTTCCATTTTCAAAGTAAACATTGTGTAGTCTGCGCCCGCACACTGCACGCCGCACGTATAATCTAAATATTTATTAATTATTTCTGAGTTATCTAGTTTTTGTAACTAGCTTCATAAAGTAAAAATTAAGTTTTTAATAAAAGGCAAGGACATACTTCAAGTCTGGTAATGCATTTCCAATTACTTAGTACAAATATTTGCAACGATAGCACCTTACTCGTACAGCAAGTGAAGACAGTAAGTTAAATTTAATAAAAAAATAAAATTCGATACAACTTTAGGTAGACAACTGCTATAGCAAAATGAGTTATCTCTTATCCAATTGAAATACGTTAGGAATTCAGTGGCGGGGAGGAGGGGCAGCTCTGGACCAGGAAAAATAAATATCAACTTTATTTTATAGAATCCACGGGCCATGGGACACAGTGTACGACTTTTAATATTACCAGCGAAAAAATAATAATTTTCTGATCACAAACATTTTAAACAATATATAGAAATAGTCAATTTAACGGACTACGATAACGAAAATGGATAAAAAATATTAATATCTGATGGTGACACCAGCAAAAAATTAAATCATGGAAAGCAACTCAGCAAATGTGGTATTTATAGAATGAATTGCTTATTTAACATGCTAGCTACATGTATTATGATTACTAGATGCTGCCTGCGGTACCACTCGCGTCCCAAAAGACTACTTATTATAACTCGGCTTCTGGCTGACGTATCAATGTGAAATATCCAATTATGTTGAGTAGATTTTTGTGTTATGCGCGTACAAACATACAGATAAACGAAAAAACAAACATTATAAATAAGCGAAAGAAAAATAAGATCTCAGGCAGGATTTTTCTTTCGATTAAAGATATTAAGCATTTGTTGTTATTAAATTTTAAAGATAATTTTCTGGCTTCTATGCTTGTATAAAAACCCCTATATTGTAGTCTCCTATGTACAGACATCATCCAATTACAATTTTATTATATTAAATAGTTCATACTATATATTATGTAGCTAAATGGTAGGCTAAATGTTACTTGTCAAGTCTACAACTAAAATGAACGATGTCACCGTTGGGGTATCTGACGAAGGCGCTTTGATTTCCAAAACGCTTCTTACATACAGGACAAACGTTGTAGTCGTTGATAACAACGCTTTTGGATTCGTGGAATTGTTTCAGTTCTTGCACCTGAAACAAAGAAAATATACATATAAAACTTTTTTTAAAGAACGACACCGTGGTAGTTATTATTATTTATAAAGACTATTTTTAAGATATCATCATTTAAGAATAACAATTTATTCTTAAATGATGAATTTATTCAATTGTTGCCGCTGTGTGATCAAAATAAGAAAACTCGATATAGGTTTTTTTGAGAATCAAATCAGTCCCAATTGTAATTTAATTAATTAGACGCATCTCGGCAAAATACTGCACGACATCAATCGTAACTTCCGCAATTAGATTACCTCGTCTTCCTCACAAACTAGCGTGTATTTCATGATCCAGGAACTGGAATGACGAAGAGCGGAAGATGATAATTAATAAAGTAAGCATTTTATGTCCCTCACCTGCATATGTTCAGCATACAGCAATCCTTTAAGAACTTGTGTGCGTCGCTTTAGCGTTAGCTGGCCATCTAACGCGCTCTCCAGAAAATGTTTTAGTCGACTCAGAGGAACTGAATCTGGCAACACTGAGAGTGCCTGAAAAAGGCAGAATAAATACATTTTTAATTTCCTGACTGATCTTCCCAGAATTGCCTGGCAGAACGTTTAGTAGATTGTTAAACCTAACAATCTTCTACTTCCACTAACAGTTTAACAAAACTTACTTTTAGAGGTGATATTTTATCAGCATGCTTCTCCAATATATTGAGCGCTGTTTCCAGATCGGGTACAGCTGTCTTCGGATGCCTCGGTACATTCGCTAAGGGACCATCAAGCGCGCTATCTTGTTCGGGGTTCATCAGAATCCTCATCAGTATCACGTACACGTCTTGACTCTTGTCGTTTGGATTTGCGCTAACATCCTCGCAATAACGTATTGCTCGTTCTACGTCACCTGTGGAAAATACAGATTGTCATTTTAAGTGGTACTTATGGCCATAAGGATTGTTTCACTATATTTACACCTAGAATTCCTTAAGTAGTACTTATAGCCACTGCCATAAGGATTATTGCACTACATTCACACCTAGAAATCACTAAGTGGTACTTACAGCAGCTGCTATAAGGATTGTTTCACTACATTTACACCTAGAAATCACTTAAAGTGGTACTTACAGCAGCTGCTATAAGGATTGTTTCACTACATTTACACCTAGAAATCCCATAAAGTGGTACTTACAGCAGCTTCCATAAGGATTGTTTCACTACATTTACACCTAGAAATCACTTAAAGTGGTACTTACAGCAGCTGCTATAAGGATTGTTCCACTACATTTACACCTAGAAATCACAAACATCTTTCAGGACTGTCAAAAAAAACACTTACCCAAAATCAGTACATAAATAGCGAGTGCCTTCTCATGTCTTCCTAATTTGCCGTGTATGATCGCTCTCTCCTCAAACAAGCTGTCTGTTGGGAAGTGCAACACGACTCTCTCGGGAGTGTAATGCGTAGATTTTTCTAGAAACGCCACTAATTTAGATTTTATGTGTTGTACTTCTGCATCGGTTAAGTTCGCCTTCTTATCAGTTATTTTATCTCTGTACATATTAATTAATGCATCATGAAATAATGAATTTGTGTCGTTCCATGTATGAATGACGTGTTCTAAGTATGGTATAACTAGAGATTCGTGTTCGCGTAAAAGAAAATCTAGTATCTTTGGACGGGGTAAGTTTTCTACTTCTGCTATATCCTCGGTAAATATTTTCAAGCCCTTTTCTGGGTGCTCTTTCAGGATCCAATCAGAGAATTTGAATATAAGATTTATGTGTTCAGCACCTGGAATATAAAAATTCTTCATTACTTCAATAGACCTAGTTAATATAAATAAGAATTTGGAACAATTCTGGCAATGCCTTGTAACGTTTCAAAACGAAAGTACTTATAGATCTAGGCAGCCGACCGGAGAAACTGAAGTGTATCTAGACTTGCCACATCGGCCTTTTAAGAACATAATAGATGGTATTCAAATTTTACATTTAGTCGAAATCCTGTAGTCTCGTACATACCAAGCTGTTGCAAGTAGTTCTTCGTTCCTCGGTAACCGTCCAAGCTAGAATCCGGTTCTTTGGCCTGCTCTCTCAGCAGCTGTAGCGCTTTCATGTGCTGCCCTTTAGTTTGGTACAATATTATCAATTCGCTGTGTTTTCCATGCTGCAGAAGCATCTTTTCCGCTTCTTCCAAACGACAATTGTTGATTCGAAGTAAAGGTGCGACTAAAGCATCGTTTATCTGACAAAGAAGTTATAATTATAATAAAATTCAGTAAGCCAAGTGGCTCGAATTATCAACTATCGCGAATGACCACTTGAAGAATGGTAAATAAACTAAGGTATTAAACTCAATTTGAAATGAAATAATTTGTGTGTAACTTATTCTTTCACACAAACTTTCATACTAAAACTTATAATTACATATTACATTGAAGGTGTACAGTTTTACCTGCAAATAGCATTTCAAGAGCGTAGTATCTATCAATTCGAGCTGCTGCGTCACATTTCTTTGCCTGGTCGCCTCGTCTTGACTGCTGCTATTTCCGATGTTAGCTCTCAACTCCTTTAAATACATTATCAACGCATTCAAAGCATTCTCCAGATCCTTGCCTGTTAATTTCTTTTTCTCTTTGTCGTCACCAGCTTTACAGTCTAGTTCGGGGAAAAGTTTGATGACGTCCGCTGGGTCAGTTTTAAGTTTGATGAACTCGTTCATGGACTGTGCATATTGCTTGTTGTCAAAAAGTTCCAGTGCATACAATACTTGGATGGAATGTATCTTCTGTTCTTTTTCTTCGGGCGTACAATCCGATAGGCTCTATTGAAACAGAATACCATAATAATAAAAGGGGGAAATTATTACTAAAAACTGATTCCGACTGTAGAACAGCAAGAAAGAAATGCAGAGTTTAGTCTGGTATTGCATTTTATTATATATTATTAATATAATAATAATTCCTATAGAAATAGAATTATTAAATTGTTTTAGGTGTTTTATTTTTTTATTAATATTGCACTCACTAGATTTAAATTATATTAATTTCATAATTTAAATTAATTGCGAATCTCCGAAATGGGATTCACTACGAGTTGCAATATTAGCGTGATCAGCTTTCAGAAATACAATGTTTTCTGACCAATCTGGATTAAAAATATAATAATTAAAAATTCTGTAACGTATTAAAAACAAAAACGTTTAAAAAACCAACGAAATTATACGTACAGATAGTAAAAGCTTCATTGTTTGTTTACGATCTTTTATAGTAAAAGGCATCTTGACACGCACCTAAAGTAAGAGCTAGAAAAATCAAATATTGTACTCACATTAAGCAATTTAATGATTTGCGCTTCCCTCTTTTTTATTTTGGTACGAAACATGTTTACAGTTTAACTATGTATGAGTAACTAACAATGTCCATAAATCAGGACTATTTCCTCGTTCGTAATCAAATAATAACTCATTAAAAATGTAATGAAGTACATTATAATACGTATTATAAAATTAACAATGCTATACACGCTAATTTTCGAAATACTAATGCGCCTAACGTAGTAATTCCTATAGTGTAGGGAGGTAGTTCCTATTACCCACTTTACCAGACGTGGGGAATCATCTAATTGAGTAATTTGTATAGTTTTGTTTTTTACATAATTATATTTATATTTATAATGATTGTCTGCCTCATTAGTCTAGTTTTCCCAAACGCGACTGATACGCTACAGGTCCTGGGTTCGATCACCAAGTTGAGCAAAGTGTTATTGAGTTTTTCTCTGAAATTCTCAGTAGCAACTCGAGTCTGAATGTGTGCCCGGTTAATGGTAATAGGCTCGCCCCATGTTATTTGGGACCTAAACAACTCTGCCTTACCCTTTGGGGAATAGTGGGGTGATGGTAGGTTTGTGTTTTTAATTATTTTTTATTGCTACGTAAAGACAACCAGCGCTTACTGCCAGTGGGAAACAGCCCTGCGCCTCTATTGCGGGGGATTTTAAAAGTAGTAAATATGTACTTACAGTTTATATAATACACAGAAAATTTTAATAAATATCTGTGGATCACACAAATATTTGTCTCTTGATGGAAATTGAACTCTGCGCAATGGTAGCGAGATGACCACTGTGCACCCTAACCACTACGCTAAACGTGTTCCAAAAAAAATTTTTTTTTATATTCGTATTCTTGTTAACCCCTCGTGCTAAGCTAAATGCTTGTGTTACGAATGGGTTCACGTCAGTAGTGCAATGGGTGGGGTTCGAACCGGCAACCATATGATCGCAAGTCCGACGCCCTAGCCATTAGGCTACCGACGCTTGCGTATTAGGTATACATTTCTCTAATTGATATTGGGAAGAGTTGGATCTAAAACTCCATTATCTAACATCAAGAGTGGTGAGAACATGACTATTGTTAACTTCTCTATTATTTATAAACAGAAGTAAACATCTTTTGTCGCAATATAATTTTTTTATTATTATTAGTAAACTATTTCAAGATTAATAAGTACATATACGAAACCTAATAAATATATGTATAATATATATATGTAGAAGGAACTGGGTTTAACCTAGTTGCACCATAAGTTCTGTATACTATTTTCCTTAAAGTTAACAAACATTTGACTTGTTTAGGTATAATGTCTTCCGTAATTAACCAGTATAAAATTTAAACACACATGACAACCTTTTGTTTGATTTTTCTAGCTCACAACTTACACACACAAAACCTGCAACAGTTACTTGAACAAGGTAAATATAATGAGACTGAAAGCAATAGCTACGACAAAATTTTTACACTGACAAGGAAAATAATACGCAAATAAATCAGACGCGACATCGATATAAATAATTATACTGCAGCATCATAAATTATACTGCTATAGATTAATTTGTACCAAAAATTACGCCTCTAATCCTGAAAAAAAGGTGCACTCGTTCACTGCATAATACAGACATTAAATTCTTGATGTCGAGATACCAACATTTTGAATGAAAACGCCGCGTTACATACCACATGACAGGTGCGTTCTTTAAACATCCATAACACAAATGCACTCACACTAGAACTAATCTTACTTGTCCATCAAGTACAAAATAAAGCCTTTATAACTCTAAAATCTTACCGTTAATTGTATAGCTATTTGGAAATGTTTGTCCTTGAGTAACTGCTGTCGTTGCTTCGTGATGTCAACCGAGCTGAGACACCATACTTGGCCTACCGACGCGACAAATATCAATCCACGCTTACATCTGAAACAGAAGTAATGAGCCTAATATATAATAATAGCCATCAGAACTCCGCAACCCAAATTCTAGGCAATACAGACATCCTAAGCGAGACAATATCCACGAATTTATTTCTATCGAGCCGAGCTGCCGAAGAACAGAAATTTGTATCATGTACTAACCTATACATCAGTCTTGCTTTGTTCAGTTCTGGTAAGGTTTGTATAAACAGAGATGGCTCCACTGTCTGTACAATGACTTGGTCTGATAACAGTCCTAAAACATACGGCTCATCCCATACTGAAAAGAAACATAATATAATAGATAAAATAATAGCTTCGATAATAACGAAACCCAAGTGTTTTTTTACATTTTTGTCGCAAAAATCGCTGTTGCATTGATTGACACGGAAACTACTGAATAGATTTTCATTTCGTTTTAACTGTTAAAAGGCATACACGCCAACTTAAAAACTGGGGTGCGCCTTACCTCAATAATTAGGTGCCGAGATTTTATGACTGAGGTTGATCTTTCTATTATATGCAGACCCCTTAGAAAAAAGAGGTCACGAGTATTGTAATTGATTCAATTAAAAGTAACGGATATATTTAATTTAAGTTATTTCTTATACTAATATTGCTTCTGGATTTACCTGAGCAGTGCCGCTAGTAAAAGCTATTTATATGATGATATCTTACCGACACCAATAGGAGCTTCAGACCATTTGATAGATTTCTTAATATCTATATTCTTGGCTTCCTCCACAAGTACAGAAGTTTGATCCCGACCTAGTAGGAATGATGTTTCAGAGTATTTTGCTATAGTTGGCTCCAGACATTTCGAACTTCCTGTTGGAAATAACTCCTTTGGATTTCCTGAGGAAAGCTACAAATAAAAATTAAGTTTAGAACATTTATAAAAATATGTATATTTCTTTAACATTTTATGAAAATTGGTTGGTTGTTTTTCTTTTATTTAATCCTGATGTGCTCTCTGGTACTACTTTAATTAACGAATTATATATCCTAACAGCAGCGAAGTTTAGGACTAATAAAGAATAAAACTTTGTTACTATTTTGGTTATTACATAATTTATTGTACAAGTAGTTGTAGTTATTTATTCACATGACATTTATGTTGCAGGTGATCGAAACAAAGGTGTATTCCAGTTAGAGAACCCAGCCGAATATCACCTGAGGTATACCACTTACAGCAACTTTCAATATTTTTGACGATGGCTCTAAACGGAAAAAATATATATACCTTCAGCATTGAGGCATACCACTTACGGAGAAGGAGCATAGACATCGTCTTTTCGTTGAGGCTTTTGTTAATATTCACTTCCAAAAGCAACAAACACCAGAGTTGTGAGAGTAAAATTATATTTTTAAATGCCTATAAACGTGTCATCATTCGTTTTTCATATTATTAGAAATGTTGAATTTAATAAGCTAATCGATATAATTCATGAAAAATAATGTTTTCGTTCCTTTTTCACCTACATCATACAGCACATAGTCAGCTTTGAACCCCACACACACATATTGCTGGCCCCACGACATGACCTTTGGTACATCAGGGATTGTAAAGTCAAACAAATGTTGTTTGAATTCTCCATTCTTTCCATAGTACAACTGTAATTTTCTTCTCACAGCAACACACAGACGAACAACAGAATTAGATTCTCCTGTCATTGATGTTGTTGGCTGAAAAATATAAAAAAATCTCTAATTAAATATAAAAAACGTATTGCAATAACAAATTGATATGAACTTTTAGTGATATTTTCTTATTATAGTTAAAATATCATTGTCTCGCCTGTATTCCCTGATAGGTAGGCGGAACTGTGCTAATGTATACCCACACTTCGCTGGGTTTTTTTTTATGGGATAGCACAGCAAAAGAGCAGGCGAGTTACCTGATGGTAAGTAGTTATCGCCGCTCATGGACATCTGTAGAATCAAGGGTGTTGCAGATGCGTTGGCGAGCCTATTTAAGGAAAAGGAAGGGGAAGGAGAAGTAAAGAAGGAAGGGGACTGAGGAAGGAATTGGGCCTTCGGCGCTCCACAGTAGGTATATGATATGTTTCTTCATCATCATCATCGTCATCAATCCATTACGTTGTCCCACTGCTGGGCACGGGTCTCCTCTCAGTACGAGAGGGATTAGGCTATAGTCCGCCATGCTAGCCTACTGTGGGTTGGCAGACTTCACACACCGTCAAGAAAATCTCTCAGGAATGCAGGTTTCCTCACGATATCTTCCTTCACCGTTTAAGCGCGTGATAATTAATTATTAATACACACATGACTTCGAAAAGTTCGAGGTGCGTCCCTTGGATTCGAACTCGAGACCTTCGACTTAGCAGATATGTTTAAATCCCATATAATAGGGGGCAACCCTATTGCCACTTACCAGGAACAAATCCAGACTCTGAGCTGCAACTGATCTGATCAGACAGAGCAGGCCTCGCTACAGCTTGACCGCCGTAAAGTCGACTCTCCCGATGGTCTGCGGGACGCGGGAGCGGGATGCGCTCGTGGTCGACAGACGTTTATTGTCAGAGCTCGCGCGGTTGTCGTCTTATGTCCGCTATACATGAGATTATTTTACAACGATTAACGTACAACAAATATGGAACTACCCAGTGTACGTAATTAAATGTTAAAGAGTCAAGCAAGGTGTGGCAAATTCTTTTCAAAGGAAAAAACTGGAATTACCGTCTTCGTCAGGTGTGTATATATTTCGTTTTCTATAATATGTTCAGATGTTTATATTTTTTTAAATATTGTTATTGCTATGTCGTTTGTAATATGTATTTATGATTTTTTCAGGTATAAGTAAGTCGTTCAGAGAATATTTAAGAGGCTACTTAATAATTGCGGGTGTAATTAGACGAAAAATAAATAATAAATAATTCAATGGTCAGAAGAACCGTCATCCGAATCTTCCTCAGACTCAGAATCAGAAAATGATTTGGATGTAGAAATGTAATTTGAAATTTTAATCTCCTGTATACCCTTAGTTAAATGAAATTAAAATAAATGTAGTTATTACAGTGTCGAAGTCTATTATTTATCATTAACAAATTATTACCTAACACTAAAACATCTGTTATCGTATTATTACCTAAATTTCAATATGAACATTTCATTGATCTTGAGATATATCGCCGCGGCGGCAATATCGTGTGTACCCGTGCGCACCCGCCCCCCCGCGTCCCGCGAACCATCGGGAGAGTCGACTTTACAGCGGTCAAACTGTAGGATCCATAGAAATCCAGTGGATTACCTGGTTATCTGTTAATGTATTTGGAGGTTGTTCCAGCGTTAACATAGGTCTAAAAAACTTACCGTGTTGTCTAATGCAAACAAAGAAGCACCTTTGGTTTGTTCAAATGTCTTTACTAATGGAAAATTAACACCATTTATATTGTATGTAGAAAGAGCACTATCAGTTAGACACAGCAACAAGTTTTCTTCTGTAAAATTAAAATTTATTATTATTATATGTTTTTTTTTATTAATTCAGCTGATACTGGTCTCTAGAGACCAAAACTACATATGCTTTTCTATAAAACACCATTATCTTTGAATAACTAGCTAGATAAACACTGAGCCTTAGAGTTAAAAAAGTGAAATCATTTATATAATATATTAATTCTTACTACCATAATACATTCTATAAGATGAAAGGTATATATTTATAGAAGTTATAGGCTAGGTTATAATATAGAAGCAGAATTATGGATGCTGTCAAAGTACTGAAGTCGTTATTTATTGAATTTTCACAGTTTGTTTTGTAGTTTAGTATTTTTGTTGTTTTGTAGTCCTGAACGGGATTCATTGCTAAGTGAGGCAGCAGAATCTGTCAAACTCTGAAAACTACTATTGTTGTTTCATGCCCTATGTTGGGCAGGAACATGGGACATACATGCTGCTTACATTCATCAGAACAATGTTTCTAACACTCCAAATAGTATAATTGTATGATGGTAATATTATATTTTAAAATTAATTGTTAATACTTCATTACCTGGTATAACTTCAATTTGTTGTATTGGTTTTTTACTGAAGTTTTTACAATATCTTAGGAGCTGCAACTCATACTTCTGGTTTCCATTTGTTTGAGATAGTGAATACATCAACAGATGACCTTGTCTAGTTCCCAGTAATAAGTTATTATCTAAAATAAAATAAAAACATGTAAAACATTTGTTAAGTATTTAGCACAATTTGAGGATATGATTTATATCATATACAACTAGTATTAGTTTTAAGTATCAATTAAAAGATATTATATCTATGTAGAACTTGCTTCTATAACAATAAAACTTCAGCAGGGAAACAAATGTATGTATTTCCCGAAGAATAATATTATAATAATTTTTAGACATTAAGAATTACAAACTATATTAGGATACAGGATCAATCTGTTCATTTTATTTCTCTATACTAATAATACAAAGCTGAAGGGTTTGTTTGTTTGCTTGAATGCGCTAATCTCAGAAACTACTGGTCCAATATGCAAAATTATTTCAGTGTTAGATAACCCATTTATCGAGGAAGGCTATAGGCTATATATCATCACGCTAAGACCAATAGGAGTGGAGCATAAATGAAAAATATCCCTTTTAAATGCAGAAAAGCCGAGAAACCACGCGGGCGAAGCCGTGGGCGGAAAGCTAGTAAGTAAATAAAGCCATTATGTTTTAATTATATTTCTATATATTTACATTTTTATTTGAGTGTAATGAATCATGTCTGTACTCACCATAGGCAGCTATAGCTTCTATCTGTACGGTTGCATTTAGCAAGTGTGATATTTCGTACGCTTCGTGCATCTTTTATTCAAAATCAATAAAATTAAGTATTGTAATCCTCCTCAAAAATACATATAATAATGAAAGGAAGACAGAGCTATTTGCGCTTTTCTTTATAGTTATACTATGAGTATAAATCAGACCATACAGACTGCAAAGTAAATAATGGAGTAGTAGCTGTTGTTTACTAGTAAATAACACGAATTACAAATTTTTAATTTCATCACAAATCACAATTCCGTCCTTATTATTTATAGTAGGTACCATCTCTCTCTAATTCTTTACTGTCAGGTTGACAGTGACAGCATCATTCGTCATATTTTGGCATGGCTTCAGTGGCCTTTTATACCGTAGCACAAGTATGTACACACGGCTACAGGTCAACCTATAAAAATCCATTATAAGCTGATCCCCCATCTCGCATATAGGCTTCCCATTCAATAAGATTCTAGCGTAAACTGGTTTTGTATAGCTTGATGTGTAGTTATTCAAATCCAGTAATAGGCTGGCACACTTTAACACTTACAATATGGGAGTCAGTCGATACTGGATTTGTATAGCTTGATGTGTAGCCGTGTGTACAAAGGTCTAGCCTAATAAAACATATCATAGATTATTCAGTGTATTATCTTATTCTTATATTATATTTATGCCGGTCAAGAAAGTTCTGAAAAAAGGAGAGCTGCCTATCATCTACTTCTTTGTCGTACCTGCAGTGCAGAGGATTGTGACCACATTAGACACGTCTTCAAGCTGCGGTCTTCCAAAGTGTGGACCGCTCCCGTTCGGTATTATGCTACCTCCGACCATAGATAAGAATAAGTACTAAAGTCTCCGACAGCCGCTCAGTCTGACCGTTGCGTTCGACTCTGAAAATGTTTTTCTCTACCCAACCCAGTATCATGAGCCTTTCCAGACTGATACATCGGTGAGCGCAAAAATGACCAAAAAAGAAAGGCAAGATACTATAGAAGTTATAGAAGTACCTTCGACCTTCGAAGGAAGGTTATGTTTTTGAGTGTATGATAAATGGAAAAAAGTGTTGTTGACCCACATGGAGGGTTATCATACGTCTAATCATAGTCAAAACTGCTGGCCCTAATAACGGCACACAGCTCCGAGACTGCTATGTGGCCACTCTTGAGTACTCTTTGAATTTTTGTCCAGAGTAAATAAATAGATGAAAATTCTGTTGTAAGTACTTACTATACTGTGCTATCCTGTACTTACTCCGCACCATTTCGAATTTAATCATTTTAATACACACGTCGTCTCAGATTATGGTTGTGGTGTGTTCTGGTATATAAGGCGTCCGTGAAAAAAATACAGGGATACTTTAACATAAAAATATGTTATCATTATGGGTATCAAATAAAAGCAAATAAACGTTTTAATCAAAATTTATAGATATATATATACATACATAAATTAATATAGCGATATAACTTTAATTACCTACGTGTCTTGTATGCTATAATTTTAACAAAAACGTTAAAAACTACCCAGTGCCGCCAAAAACAATTCTTTTGTTTTTCACAAATAGTAGGTCCCAGGAAACGTTTTAGGCAATAACAATAGCAACTGCGACAATTATTTAACAATATTCACAACTGAGAACTTAAAACCTAAAAATCGTTTTCATGCTAAAATCTATACAGACCGCCAAATTGGGATTGACATAGTTATTTATCGAAATTTAATCGAAAGTTTAAGTAATTAGCAGTGATAAATGTAAGTACTTATTGTTGATTTAGCAATTACTTTTTAAATTTACCATGAACCTAGACTCTGTTATAGACCTACGAATTGGGAAAAGCAATTCGATTTTGTATTTAGCACACAGCTTTACTTTAAATAACTATTATAATAATATGAAACCCCCCCCCCCCCCCCCCCCGACTATTAAAAATACTGACTAAAAAGCAAAAGAAAAGCTCTAATTCTATAAAGCAAAATATAATAATTAAAACTACAGTAATACCAATATAAAATAGGTCCCTAATTTGAATTTTGGAAAATGTATTGCAGGCGGTGATGAGCTATTTATTCAATTGGTGCCTAAATTACAAACGAATATTTTGTTTTTTTTTCCAACATTCAAGTTAAATAATATAATATAAATTGACAATTATTATGCATAGGCAAACGATGGAATCGAGCTCAAAATTCACTAAATTATTACATTTACCTATTACATGACATCAGTAAAAAAGTAATTTACAACTGAGTACTAACTTATTTACAACTTAAAAAACTAACTGCTACAAATAGCCCCAACAAACCAGTGGCCCGGGACGGAATAATGGTAGATTGGATACTATCGGACATATAAAATTATTACGTGTTCGAGTTATTCTATTGGCCTCTCGCATTTCTTTCTCAAATTTGAATAGGATCCGTCGAAAAAAAATTATACATCTAAAATTAAAATTCCAACATTCTTTTTAGATAGTTACGTCTGCTTTATTTTGAATTTAGTTTATATATGTACTTCATATAGTTAATCTGAATTTTGGTGGTATCGCAAATACTGTTGCTAGGAACCTTGAGTTGGTGACAATCTGAATGAAAATTAATAATGCAGCGGGCTTTACGAACCATCGGCCTAATAATGTTACAACGGAAAGAATTTTATTAAATAATTTGTTCTGCTGGCAAGAAAATCGAATATTTAATTATACTTTAGCACAGACCTGTACATCGAACTGTAAGAATTCAGCTTACGCTGACCTCTTAATGTAATGAAAGCATAAACAATGCGAGATCAGCTTAAACTGGAAATGTATAGCCTGATCTGTAGCCGTGTGTACACACAACGCTACACATCAAGCTATACAAAACCAGTATAGGCGGGCCTTGAATTGTACGGAAAATCTTTACAATGGGAGGTCAGTCTAAACTGGATTTGTATAGCTTGATGTGTAGCCGTGTGTATATGGCGGTCCTAATGCCGTAGGCATGTTCTACCAGACAACCTTTGAAATGAAAAACATGTACACACACCAGCAACTATACTATACATGGCTCATACTCAGATCAAATAAAAAGTTTTGTTTTTAACTTTTTATTTGATCTGAGCCCTCATATTAATGTTTCATAGTTATCAGGATAAAAACCACTTGTAATTTAAATGAAGCAAACAATGATATTAGGTAAATGTAGGTACCTACAAATTAGAATAATGACTACTGTCACCTTTGATAAAAATCTAATAAGTTTCTGTATGCGTACGCGGTGTAGTGTTAAGCGCGTGCTTTGCTCTAGTCTAGACTATTATTTATACAATAACATTGAAGCAATGCATACATTTTACGATGTTTTTGTGTTTTGTGTGAGTGTATCGATGTAGTGTGCGTGAATGTGTAAGTGCACATTTAGATGATTAGAACAATAACTTTAGTCATTATGTAAAGTTTTGGAGGTCTACTCATTCAAAGAAATTTAGAAAAGTTTAGAGCTGGCCCTACTGTCTAGCAGATTATCATATCAGTGACAGGACCATCATTGCCAATATACCTGATTAGCTGATGATAGATCCAAAGAACTTATTACTCTCTCTCTCTACCCGAGAGAATACAGTTCAGTCACGAACATACAAAGACATTTAATACACTATAAACTATTAAATCTCTGCGAACATAAGTTGTAGGTGGGTATGGAATGGACAGTTATCACATGATCGAATAGAGCATGAAAATGTCCATTTAATATATTATGTATATTATCATACATTTTGTCATCTTATCGGAATGTAGGTATTCGGTGTTATGTTCACCCAACAGAATTGTCACTTTATTATAATAATTATTGTCTGTGGTAAACGAACCGAAAGAAAGAACTGTACGAATAAAACAAGCAAATTCTAGAAAACGAAATCATCCATAATTTCTGAATACCTCTAAAGGATAAAGCATTGCCTCAAATAAGGATGCCTAAATTTTTCAAAATACAAAACTGTTGCGAATTTGCGATACCTACTTATCGGTTCTTCTTACTAGTGTAATAAAATTAGATGTTTGTACATTATGCTAATAGTACACACGGCTACAGGTCAACCTATACAAAACCAGTTTAAGCTGATCTCGCAATGTATAGGCTTTTTTACGATAAGAGTCCAGCGTAAACTGGTTTTGTACAGCTTGATGTGTAGCCGTGCGTACAGTCGCCAGCACATCAGGTTATACATAACTGTCAAATTTCTCAGAACGATTTTGAAATTTTGAAATTCAAAAAACAGAGAAAATTTTACATTTTGTGGTAACTTATGTGCAGGCCACCGTACCAATAGCATTTTTCGATACTATATAGGTATGTGCTTATTTACCTAACAGGTAGTTTTACAACATCGGAAAGTCGTGTGACTCATATGACTTTCCGGGAAAAAGGGAATTACTACTACTGTAAAAAATAAAAAGCCATACTTACTATTCATTTAATTATTTACTTTTAATAATTATGTTATTTTCATTCATAACTAACAACGATATGAGGGTTATGAAGTATTTAAATTCAGTAAAACAAATATGAAAAAAATACAAATTTCACTCACTATTAAATTTAATATTATTACAGTAATAAGAAAATTTTACTTTAAATAATTTATATAATAAGTCATAACTCCATTCCGAACTATGCTTTTTACGGGAAATTCTCATGTTGTAAATGTGCACGCAAATCGTGAAAGTGAGAATTCAGTGGGATAAAGATTTTTAATAACATCGCTTCAAATATTCAGGTCACTAGTATGTCTTATAACTTTTTACACAGAAGGTCTTAAGAAGCAACGTCGATTACAAAATTCATATTAGATTGATAGACTTAATAAAATACATGTAATATCTAAACTACTGTCTCTTACTGAGTCCTGTGCGGTATGGTGGCGCCGCTAACGAGCGAACGAGTGACCTACCGCTGCCACCGACACGCGTCACTCAAGAGTCGTACCATAAAGATAATTATAATATATTTACACGAATTATATGGGTGTTCCAGCAAATTATAGCCTTAACGACAAAACTAAGTTCCACTATTATGTGATTTCAAAGCGAAGCGCAGAGCGCTCTCCTTAAAGTACAATAATTTATAAGTAATTACAGGTAGTATACCTAACACTGAACCCGATCTTTCAGTGGCAATAACACGATGCGACAAGGGGCTCACACCACGAAATTATCTAGGAGAAAGACCGAATTCAGCACGATCCCATTGTAACATTGTACACAATAAATGATACGTTATAATAATTATATTAATGGTCGGGGCCCTGGTTTATGTCTAGATTTATGTAGAATATAAATGTTTTATGTTAAATTGAACCAGCTAAGCGTTTATAACTATTTTTAATGACAATGTAACAGTAAAAAACCGAGATATATTTAGTAGTTATTGGCTTTCTCAACAATATCATCATGCAAAGCTGATGTGTTTTTTGTGAGTTGGTCCAAAGACTAAATACATAGTATGTTATTAAAACGTGCTTTTCAGCTGCCTGAATTTTTCAAATACCAGGATTTTCTAAATAGTGGTGCAAGAAGTAATCGACATTACACCAAGAAGTTTTGCGTTTAGGCTACTTCTACACCATTAAGAAAAGATTTTGTTAGTCTATGCTTAGAGGTTAAAACCTTTCCTAATTTGTAACTGTATTGAAAATCGAAGTGCAAAATGAAATTACTCGAATACTTAAAACTATGACAATGAAATTTTCAATATTTAAACATTGTTTCATAAATGACTACTAATAACCATAGTGTTCTCAATGACAAATTTCATATAATAGAAATATCATTTATTGAATATAGAATACAATATTATCCAAAAACTATGCCGTTATAATTAGGACACCGACAGTGCTATTAAATAGGTACATTACATTTATCCAGCATTGGATAATTTAAAATACACAGCAAAAAAATGTTAAACATAGAAGTTGCCGAAAATAATATATATATGTGTGTAGTACATCTAAAAATTTATATCCTCTGAATTGTTTATACAAATATTCTGAGATATCATAATCATTATTATAAATTATCTTGAGAGATCAGTTTACGCTAGTTATAAAAATTTACAATGCGTACTATTGTTGCAACAAATATGCCGTTTGCTAAGTTTCATCCTTGAAATAACACTAGGCATACGTTTCATAAAAGTTTGTTGAGTTAGTGATACTTTTCAACAATAAATACTCTAATACACTACTGAATATGTCTTCCCTACTGATTACACGGCCCAAGCAAGGTAAGTATCATGCGATATCCCCTCGATAGGTGATTCAAGTGAAACAAACAGGTGACTAACCTCTCTCTATGATAAAACGTCTCACACCGAGTACATTAAGGCTACAGTTATAAGCGAAATCATTATAAAAGAGATAAACTGACGAGATATTAAAATGAAAATAAAACAAAACAATTTATCCAGACGGTAATTATCTGTCGTTTACTAAATAAACATTCAAACTCAGCATATAAGGTATGTACATAAGGGGACAATTTGAGCTTACAAAAGTACAAAGTAATCACATCGCGACGGTTTAGAATCTACAACGGATTTACCCTTCTTACCGACTACGACAGCTCAAGCT
>OY292525.1:7804831-7857809 GCA_958496365.1 Subacronicta megacephala
GGGACAGGGGCGCGCGCCGGGCGTGTACTCCAGCAGCCGCGACACCAGAGAGATCGCGTCCGGCGGCGTGCACGCGCGGAACACCTGCACACAGTCGTTCTTGCTTTAACTACATTATACGCTGTATTCAATTAATGTAGTTAAAATTTCCTTCCTTTTTTATGTCCTTTCTTATTTTATTACAAAGACGTTCTACTGTTAAAGAAAAGTAAACTTCACGCGAATCTAAAGCTGACGGGGCCGACGACAACTCATGCCAAATTTTATCACATTGGTGAGTTTAATTGAGATAGAGAAGTAAAGACAGAGATAAAGAAACAGACAGGTGTACGGTTCCTACTAAATAAAATTCAAACCTGAGTCACGAATCTTTAAAACTATGTTAGCAGCTGAAAAAAATCTTTCGGTTATACACACTAAGAAATATATTGGTATTTACAAATGTTAATGGTTAGAAAACAATCATTGAATCCCGATGAAATGATTAAGTTACAACCCTTTAACAAAATAAGAAACAATGATCGAGTGCCACGCTGTAAGTTTGTTTCTGTAGGAAAAGATTAGGAATGTTATAATAGGCTATAACCGACATTATGTATATTTAGAATCGTGAATACAAACATAAAAATGTGAGAAACAAACTAGACACAGAGTCGCACAGCACGAATGCACACTGAACACCAACAAACAAATTGCTAGTAACAGATAGCTTCAACTGATTAGTTGTATGTGGAATTCTGTTCAACTCATGCCGAAGGCTATTTTCAAGTTCAAAATTAACTACTCTAAATGTCTTCATTTTCGTATTTTTTGGTTTTGTAAATACAATCGTTGAAAATCAAATATTGTTACGAGTATTACAAATAAAATGAAGACATCTAGAAATCCCGCAGATATCTTACTCGGATGCGCTGGTGGTCAGTGGCAGACTTGGGCGTGGACAAACGCTCCAACATGAACTGCAATGACGCGCGATTTTAATGATAAATGTAACAGTCATTGTAAATGATAGTTCAGGTGCCGTATTTCCACGTATTAATGTGATCATTTTTACGTTGTGAAAGAAGGACGCCACTATTTAAACCTGTAGAGCGGAATCCCTCTCTCCCAACCTAAAAATGATGGCATTAATACGTGGTAATACGGCCCCTGGTCCTTATACACGTGTGACATGCCCCATTTAGAGGTTTTTGTGTTACGTCACGGCGCAGCGACGTTCTGCTTATGCGATTGGTGAACTTACACGTCTTACGCAATGTAATTAACCCGCAAAAGTGCTACATGCACGGTGTATAAATACCTTCATAACTTGAGTACTGCTTGCTGTTTCTGCGGCATACTTACATCAATAATAAAATGAAAATAATTTGTTGAATGTAAATATTAATATTTAAGAACAAGATACTATCTAGATTATTATTATGATTCAAATTGCAAGTTGCGTCGAAAACTGATCGTATAATTCTCTCTGGTAATTTTTTGAATTCGTATATCATTACGCACAAAAAACAGGTTGTCCATGAAAACGGGACACCTGCTTTAATGGATGAAAGGTCATAATATTAATATTCTACTACAAAAAGATTATTATAATTATGAACAAAAATAAACAGTTCATATTCAGTTGAATAACATAGTCAAAGGTACCTATAATACAACAAAAATATTTTTTGCAAAAAAACCTTTAAATTTTAGAATTGTAACCGTTTAAAGTTAGTGAACGCCCTCACAAGACAACTGTGTGATTTCGTGCAACCACGCCTATTTAAGGCTAAAGCGCCGAGGCGGGGCGCGAAATTCAATTTGATCTTGTTATTTGGCAATTTTTTCGGCTATATCACATTCTAGGTACATGGCAGTAGAAATTGCGACATCAACAATAACTTATTCACATTTGAGTATTACAACATTTGCTTCAAAATCGTTATCGCCGAAGATTTTGGTGTAAATTTGTGGATTCGTCGAAAAATAACAATTTACACCTAAATCTCCTGCGATAGCAACTTTTAAGCAAAAGTTTTAATACTCAATTGTAAATAAGTTGTTGTTGATGTCGCAACTTCTACTGCCATGTACCTAGAATTTATTATAGTACAATAATTTACGAAAATTGCTGACGCATGAGCCTTAAATAAAAAAACCGTAGTTTCACAGCGTGGGAACGTGAAATTTTCATAAAGAATACCGGCCCTGTAAACATTCACGAGTATTGGGTCGTGAATGTTTACAGGGCCAGCAAGCAATGTAATCTTATGATTAGTATTATTTTTATTTGATTGTAATTTAAACATATACATTTAACATCTGGTCATCAAGCAAAAGGACGCAGGTACGAATCCTGCCCAAGGACGAATTTTTCTTTAGGTAAAATGTATATATTTAGCTGTCTCTTTTAGTAGATTTGTGTGAGTTTAATGTAATAGAGCATTCCATATAATAAATAGGTTGTATTTACATTGCTAGTTTTACCTATAGGTAATATTTATGCTTGTTTGCGCTAATTAATGGCTTCAAATTTAGTACTGAATAAATGTGTTTACCCACTTATTAAATAAATATAATATTTTTGAACAAATACGATGTGAATTATGGATATGAAAGTGGGACAAGAATAAATTTAGGATTCCGTAGTCATGCCAATTTTCTTGATACCATCAAGTAAAATGTTTTGTTGAAACTAAAAAACTTGTCAGTCATAAATTTCTATAATATTTTTTTTTATCTAGACATTAATATTAAGTAAGGATATAGATAAAATACATGTCTTTTTCTAAGTGGCTACGGAACACTAACACGGCAATAATTGCTTGGACCCTTGGACAGAGTATCAATGACAGGTATGTATATGTATGAAATGTGAAATCTCTGATGTTCTACGTGACCTTACACATTATTATCTTATTGAACTATGCATCTGCGTGTAAGTGTACTGACCGCAAAACTTATAAAATCTTTGCCTACCATAATCGCCAAAATAAACACTTATACGAGTCTTGCCTACATGACATACAATTTTTTGTAAACTATCACTATTGTATAAGCGATTTTATGCCTCAGTAATGTTAACCAGATTATAGTTATTTATATTAAAAGGATGCTATAGCTAGTGAATTTAAAGGCACCCATTGTTCTAGATATGTAGATTGAATTTTAGTTGTTTTCGGCACACGATATCATGATCATGTATTATCATTATTAGCTTGATCTGCTGCTTGTCCTATTTGTCATAACTCAATTCGCTTTCTCCGACATACAAGGATTTTTAAAGGTTTACTGGCATACTAAACTTACAGAAAGTTTAAGTATGAGGTCAGTACAACAATTACTAGGATTATATTAACTGAACAAGCTCCCTGTCAAGTGTCAGCCAGAGTTTAGGGATGCAGAAAAAATTATCATGGTTGAATAATCGTGTTCTGTGAAAGACATATTATTGTTATCTCTTACACAGACCCGCTTATTGAAGCATCTAACCTGCTTCAATAAACGGCTTTATAAAGAAAGTTTAATCATTATATGAATCTATATTACCTTGGCCCATGGGTGGCTCTTGATTTGTGGGAATTTGAATTCTGTATAATTAGGATTCATCTCTCGAATTTGTTCTCGTGTCGGAGTACCTAGTACCTGTAAAATATATTTTTTTAGACAAATGTATTTAGTAAGGTAAGGTAATTTAAATTAGGGTATAAATATTACCTTGATGATCTCAACCAGTTGATCAACACCAGAATCTCCTGGGAATATTGGCTGACCCAATAATAATTCTGCTACTACACACCCGGCGCTCCATACGTCTGAAACAAGTAAAATAAATAAAAATCAGATATAATCTTAAACATTATCTTATAAATAAGTATATAAAATTCTCGTGTCACAATGTTAGTTACCATACTCCTCCGAAATGGCTTGACCGATTTTATTGAAATTTTATATGCTATTCAGTAGGTCTGAGAATCGGCTACTATCTATTTTTTATAATGTGGCCTTAAAAAATACGCCGCGGGCGGACAGCTAGAATTATATAATAATAAACAATATTTCTTAAGCATTATAAAAAACAATAGACTAGGATAACTAACACAAAATATAAAATAACGAAGATCGCGAGGTTTTAAAGTTAAATTTGTTTAAAATTTATTTATATTAAGTTTTCCTTTTATTATTTTATGGTATAAGTAGTAATTATTAAGACTTAAGCAGTTTGCAGCTTTTAATACAGGTGGTAGTCACTTGCTATTCAAATCTTTGTTATTGTAGTAAACAACAAAGTAAAACGATCATAATCAATACGAATACTGACTGTACAAGTGAAGTGGGCACTTATTTTTATCAGAGTTCAGACACAGATAACAACGTATCCATCTTTATAATGTTGCTTGGCAGTCTAATCGCGCTGCTTGCAGTGATCCATATCGGTCATTCCATATTTGAAATTATGATGGCTAATACATTCCTTTCTCTTTATAGTTCAACATACATTTATAGATATTGTGCGACACAATTGCCATGTTGAAATATTGGATGGATTCGGTATTTATTGACGAGTTTACAACTAATAAGGCTGCTGAGTCGCCAAGACGCATATACTTAAATACATTAAACACAACTTACCAATTTTAGTGGTGTAATCTATAGCTCCAAAAATAAGTTCTGGAGCGCGATAGTATCGAGAGCAAATGTAGGATACATTGGGCTCGCCGCGAACGAGATGTTTCGCCGAGCCGAAGTCGCAAAGTTTGAGAACTCCGGTCTTAGGATCAAGGAGTAGGTTCTGTGGCTTTATATCTCGGTGGCAGATGCCCAACGAGTGAATGTACGCGAGGCTTCTGAACAACTGGTACATATACAGCTGTTGAAAAAAAAATAACAACTAGTAACACATTCAATTTTAAATTATCACATTACTTTAAATGATATTAAAATGTATACCTTTATAAAACTAATGGGTATGGTTTGTTCATCTTTGGAGTAATGACGTGCCACTTTATACACAGTCTCAGGTATGTACTCCAGCACCAGGTTCAGGTACACTTCGTCTTTCTGAAATTGAGAAATATAATACAAATAACACTAACATAATATCTAATTACATCTATGTATAACATTACTTGTATAGATATCCCTAAACTTTATGGACCGCTGTAAACACGATTCACTACAGCAACATTAACTTAATTCCTGTACAATAACAAACTTCCATGTAACTTAGAGCGGTCATATAGTTTGGTAATATCTCTACTTAGCGAAATTATTGTAAATAACAATGAGATAATATTATGTAATTAATATATTGCAAGTTGTAAAATTCATTCTGTATAATGCTTTCAGAGAGGAATGATAGAGAAAATCTTTAAAGATAAAAAATACACAAACGTGGTTTACTACAAAAAAAAAGAAATATTAAAATATAACGATAAGTATACAAAAACAATATATAAAACAACTATGGCAGTCGTTATACGTTTATATTATGTAAATAGACTTTGGAAATATGCAGTTATAGAAAACTGATGCAAATAAGAAAAAACTAAAAATATTTGGAGCTTTCCCATCGAAAAAGATGAAAATTTTCATTTTTACAAAACTAGTAAATTTCAAAGTTGGCCATTTCCCAAAGGTTTCTTGGCTCTTGTGATACACAACTCTGATATTTTTTTACTATTCAAAGTCAGACCTTGAACTACACACGCAAAAGATAGATGTTCTAAAATATATTATCATTTTTTTGTTACATATGTATATGTTTTTGGAAGATCAATACGAATCTTTATTGATACCTGAGCGTATCGTAAAAGGTTTGAACGATCGTAGTTTTGGGTCATCTGAAGGTTTAAAAACATTGGTATGTTACAAGTCTTTTGAGTGGATTATCCAAACCATTTCATCAAATGTAGCATCTTGTATACCTACTTGAATGAGTAGATACAGAAAATTTAAGAACAGTCATTACTAGTGATGGGTCTAATTGGTGTGTAAACGGGACATAAAATTTTGCCCAAAATACCCAGACATAAAGCCATGTCTAGTCATTATCCTAAATATAAGGACTCAATCGAATTGATGAGTGTATAATAATGCGTTACAAAAATGTTTCTGTTTTCTCAGGCGAGTGCAAATAAACCACGTACATTACAATAAAACACTAAAGCTGTCCGTAAGAAAACTAAATTTATTAAGCAAGCATCAGTTAGAATCATATAACACAACTTAGATGACATAATACAGAACCAGTTAAATTTTATGAGGTGATGATGGAAGAACATAGTGGGCATCGACCTGATCAGATGTAAAAGCTCATGGCTGAAAGATTACGGCTCATGACGTGAATAAGACTTGCTCTCAACAATTCACACATCATGTATGCACACAACTGTTTGACGGGCTTTCCAGGTTACCGACCGATATTTTTAAGTGATCACATCAATTAATTATTTACTTATTTTAATGATATGCTACTAATACTATATTTATATACATTATAGGTATGATTTGTTTCGCAGGAAATGTTACCAGAAAGGTTTATATACAAAAAGGGATGTAATTGTGGATAGATAAAAAGGAAGATGGATGGATTATGTAAAATGATATGGCTAGGAGGGAGAAAAGTTATGACGGCTGAGAAAACCGTCTGAATAAGGGTAGGAGAGGATAATGATGATAGATATAACATTTGATTTTTAAAAATATTGTTCGTTAACCATAGCCTCATTTGGAAGGCCTAATTTGTGCGTTAGCACACTAGCGCAACAATCTAATTGATTCATAAACGTACTGCGACATCAAGAGACTGCATTGCGTTTAACATTGAGCTCACTGCTGCGGGCACTGCCGCCTTCCCCCAAATAAAACACACAAATAATACACCCTTAATAAAGCGAACTAAATAAGGTACTTGATGAAATCAAAATACTTGGTGAATAAGTCACTCTAATTCAAGATATAGGGCTCAAAGGAGATTTCTCATATCAATAATAAGGAAGGTTGTTCAGAACATTTATACATAAAATAAAACCAATAACTTCACCAATACGTAATTAAAGATCCATCGTATTACACCTAAAATGAATTGCATAAAAGCATGAACTACCAGCAGCACAGACCTAACACAAACAAACAGAGAACAAATCATTTATACAACCATTAATATCAGTCAGAAACAATATAAACCAAAAAAATTAACTTAATGAGATATCTCCTTTCTAGTTTGCAGACCCTTCCGAAGCTAATATTATTTCTAAAATCACAATTAAAATGGGTCCAAACCAGAAGTTAGATCCAAATAACTACTAGAAAATAAAATAGTCTAGGAAATTTATTAGACACAAATTGGATAAACTATAAAATATAATGTAAACAGGTACCTTTTCTCCACTGGAGTAAAAGAAATATTTCAATTTGACAATATTACAATGCTCCAGTCGTCGCATGATTTGAAGCTCCCGGTTCTGCAAAACATAACACAAAATAAATTAATCAGTACTACTACACATAACATAATATTAAATGTAATACCTGTGCTAATACATAACCTGGCCTAACCCTTGAAATACACAACATGAAAAGAGATATTGTGACAATATTATTATGAGCACATTTATAAACAGTATTTTTTTCCGAGTTATGAATTTTATGATTATGACTTAACAATAACCCACGCAATGGGTTTTGAAATAATACAGCATTGAATATAAAAATGACTATCAATCAAACGAATACTTACTTTAAACAATGCTTTCGTTAAATTGATAGCAGAATCAGAATCCGACTTACCTTAAACCTCTTGTCCTGGAGCACCTTCTTGATGGCAATGAGCTCGCCGGTGTCGCATAGTTTGGCCTGGTAGACGACGCCGAAGCTGCCGTTTCCGATGAGTTTCATGTCAGCATAGCTCACTTCCTGTGGTCGATCGGGGCCTTGCCCCGGCGTCGCCACCACAGTCGTCACCTTTGAGCCGTCCTTGCCTGTAACACGAATAAAATATTTTTTTATCAAAATTCAGTCGTTACGTTACATTCGCATAAGTTGTAAACAATTGTTTCGAAGCAGCTGTTTGGTCCTCAAAATTATAAGAATAAAAGAACTTTGTTTAAATGTTGTATATTTTTTTTAAAGAGTTCGAAAGAACGAAGGTTATTCTAGCATTATTTGAATGGCGTCTCAATGCAATTTAGTAACGCACAAAACTATTTTTCAAAGAACCTTAATAAATAAGTGGTGCGAGCGGAATATTTACGTAGATAACATAACAAATATATTTCAGCTAATTTGTGTACGAGTACTTTCAAAAGAAGATTTTTTCATTTGTCATCTAGAAACTAACCTTCCAAGCCCGAAGTGTTATTCGATGTATATTTACAGCGTCTATCATTATCCATCATTTTTTTTGCTTTTTATTATTTAGAAATAAGACTTTCCGGAATAATCAATTTATCTAAAAGTAAATCATTTTGTCAAATAAATCATCTTGGCCACCTAGACATACTTATCGTGAGTGTCACAGGCAAAAAAATACCTATTTTCTTTTTGAATTGCCTAAGATTCATACACAATTTAAACATAGGTATTGTACAATAAAAACCTTTAATAAGTACTTAAAATAAGTAACGTCGATCTAAAACGATCGAACATAGGGTTACGCAGAACACATTTGTTCACGGTCGGGTAAGTCACTTCAGAGGACATGCAGGGTAAAATATATATTTTAGACTTCGTGCCTAAAAAGTAAAAACTAAGCGTCAGGGGAGCATCAAGATCGATCCGCCTTACTTATTTCAAACTTATAACACCCCTCTTTGTGCATCGGGCGTTAAATAATTAGCACATCATAAGAAGCTAAGAATATTCAAATAGCGTCAGATTGGCTGGTTGCCTATGGCAAGCGGCTCTAAAAGTATATTCAAGAAATGCTATCCAATTGCTTATATTTGCTACATTTCTTCAATAATGAATAACATATTTAGAACAATCATGCAGGCGTTCACTTCGATTAAAATTACCTATAATGATGTTTGGCGAGTAGTTTATTAAACATCCTCAATATTCCTCCTTCCTATAGAAAGACCGTAGTACGTAAATCGTTAAATCTTTGTTTAATATTATTTCTAGGTGTACATTAAAAAAAACTGTTGCCTTTGCAAATTATTAAAGTAAAACGGAGTAAACAAACTCGTACTCATTCATATAGAGAACAACATTTAATTTCACGAAATAAAATTTAATAAAATTAAGTAATCGGAATGTATTAGGAAGTATTTGTTGTGATAATAATTCAATTATTTTCAAGCTACTGTTCATTGTTGCCGAGCCTTGTTGTTATTATTTTAGACAAAGTCATCATTATTTTAGTCAAATGGGTTTTCTTTTAGCATTAGAACTCCCCTTCATAAGTTAACACCGCTCTTAACTGCAAGATTATCAAAGCATCAATTGGGGTCAAATAGGTACTGTGACGTAACGCTTTACATATAAACAAGGCACAAGTTAATAAATCCCACATTTTGCGTCATTGCTAACTAACGTTCATCATTTCACTGTACTCACTACATATAGTCACAATATAAGAATCTATTTAGTATACTGTGCTATAGTTGCATTTGTTTATCTTAACAAGTAGGTACATGTATGAATAACATCCGAATGTCTACGTGTGAACTCATGAATATACTAAGAAGTTAGCAACAAATCTATTCCATAAAATATACTAACGTACGTTGTTTTCAAAACGTCAAGCACGTCGTCATTTTAATTAGCACAATATTCTTAATTAAAATATATATGGTTTATGAATTTATTTTCTCAAAAGATTTTACACAGTCACTTACAGAGAAAATACAATATTAAAATCTAAAAACATATTTCGCCGATTGAAATATCTTTAGAAATTTGACATAATGTATGGAGCAATCGGAACTTTTATTTTAGAGGCTTATGGAAGAAGAGTAACGCTATGAACCCTATGAATTATGGAGACTCCCCATGGAGTTATAATCAAGTATATTTATTATTTAACTAGCTGACCCGACAGACGTTGTCATGCCCGAACTAGATCGCAACGCCACCCAACGGGTCCAATTTTTCCATATTTTCTCACCGTTTTAACATTCCCTGGACTTCCATCAAATAAGCCGAATCGGTTTACCCATTCCAGAGTTTTAGCGAGACTAACGAACACCTATAGATTTTTAATATGTATAAGAAGAAGAAAGAGCAGTAAATAAATAAAAAAAAATATCAACGGCCGATGTCATTGTAATTGTAAGTAGTTGTGTACATGTAAAAAGTCTAAATTTCAACAATTTAGAATTTACCATTTTTGAAGGTAACCATGTTCTGTTGGATTATTTACACTTTGATTTTGAAAACTGTAAATAACTTTATAAAAAATACCTGTAGATCTAATAGAATAGAATAATTTTATCTACTAATAACTATAACATAACATACAATCACGCCCGTATTCCACGAAGGACTAGGCAGAAGTGAACTTATGTACACTGCTTCGCCGGTATGTTTAGGTCCCATGTATTAGGGAGCCTATTGCCGTTAGCCGGGCACAAATCCAGACTCCGAACTGGTATGGAGAATTTCATAGAAAATCTCAATAACACTGCTTGATTTGGGAATCGAACCCAGGACTTCCAGCGTAGCGGTCGCGCTTGGGACCACCAGACTAACAAGGCAGTCATAAATATATTATACTAATAAATGTCAACTTGTAGAAAATAAAGCCGTAATCGATGGACTGCAAAGATTTATACCATTTACAATTTACGATGCCTATATCCCCGCCATAGTACTAGCCTACAAAATACGACATATTTGGCGACTTATATTTGACGTGGATCCCGTTTATACATAACTTACATAAATGAGGTAGCCTTAGTGCCCATACTCAATGTTTGCAGCTTAAACACTCGTAGGTACTAAGTACACTGCTAGCGCTATATTTTATAGTTAGGTATCATAATTAATGGGATAAGTTAGATTATAATTAGTCAAAACATTCGGCCTAAATGAGGAGTTTTTTTGGCGTCTACCGATTTCACCAGATAGCTGATCGATACTTTATACGTGGCCAATGGTCAACCCTGCGAGAACGGACTGACTGCAGTGATTAAATATTTCTAAGGCTTGCCGAAGGCTTAAATGCAAGCTAGATAAACATGACATAAAGGTAATTCACGTAAATGATAAATGATATTTATTTCTGTAAATAAATCCTTTATAGACCCTCTTACAAGTCAGTTTTACATTTTTTTAAATAGATTATCCCGGCATTTCTTGTCTGACACGAAACGCCGAAAAAAAAGCCAGAAGATCATAGTCTCTTTTAAACTCCAAACAGTAGTAATATTTATAGATATGCGATTTTTATACGTATGTTTGTTATTGACCATTGTTTGATTGCATTGAGTACGTAAGTGAAACTTCTAAAACTAATAGGTAAACTAAATGGGCTATGTCAATCATACACGCCTTAAAAAACTGCGTGTATGTGCTGCCACACCCACCGATAGTTGCCCTTATCGCCAACCTAAGCGCTCTCCACCCTTGTTTATCAGCTTTTTTATCTAACCACTTTTTCAAATTGATTCGTGTTATTTTAAGTCCCATTCGATTGAAATCATAAAATATGCATAGTAGTCTTCCTATTTCACCTAGATAATGCAACCTAAGTGGTCGTCGTTACATTAAAATTACTTTGCCTGGATACATCGTCATAACGTCACGGCGTGCAGTCTTTCAATTTTATAACGTTTATATTTTAATAATTGAGTAGAGTGGCAACGGTAACGCGTAGCGTGCAAGTGTAAATTATTTAGAACATGAGCATAGATCCATTAGAAAGTAAAGACGAAGGTTCGTCACGCCGCAGTTTGCCACTGCAGACGTTTACGTGTCCACAAACAGGAAGCAATACGGAAAGTAATTGACTGTAGTCTATTATTCCGCAAGAAGCAGACAAATAGTTCTAAAGATTTTTTAGAAGATAGTGCTCTATTTTTTGCAGTCGTTACAATGAAAATTGATTTACATTGAAATCACATTAAACCTTGAATTTCTTTGATATGATTGTTTGGCAATTGCGGTGATTTACTACAAGAACTAAAATATCGGAAATATATTCTATAATATTATTTTAAAGTACAGATTCTGAATAATAAAATGGTTAAAGTTAAAACTCTGTACACAGTTTTCGCAAATACCCTCTGGGACAATAATAAATAAGTAATAGAACATTAATATCAACCATTTTGGGAAATTATGTCGGTCGCTCCGTGAGTTACCTTGTTAAGTAAACACGTGAGAATGGTTAAACGGAAGGCAATGAACCTACTGTTGTTCAGACTCACTTATGAAATTTGTCTAAAACAGTTTCGGAAGTCGGTGGCGAAAACAAAAGATCCACTCAAATTAATGCCACCGACTTCCGAAACTTTTTTAGACAAATTTTTCTTTGAAGGCGGTTTTATAAGTTGCTTACATTATTTCTATACATACTTTTAGTGATCACATCTTACCAAAGTCGAATGAGACCACCGCAGGAGCATACACTTTTAAATAAATAACTGATAGAAAATGGGTTTGTATTCTGATATACTGAATAGATCTGCATAACCCTTTCGAATGTACAGGCGTGATGTTATGTTGTGTGATTGCGTAAACAATGCATATTTATGCGATAGCAGCATTTGCGGAAGGCGATTTTACATTTTTTGTTAAGTTATTTTATTTCATAAGTTTTAGTGATCACATCCTTTTTCAGTGGGTTAGTTTGCATTTTACCTAAGTTACAATAACCTAATGTCAACTGCTCATCGCCTTTTAAAAAATCTTTTCCCAATGCAGGGACGTTAATTATTGGTACTTCACCATATGCATTGTAACCAGCATAAATTGCAACTATGTACATAAAAGTATTCGAATCGCAAACCCTACAATGCTGATTATTGAGGAGTTGCGGTGCAGCAGGGTCTTCATCATCAGTTTCACTTCACTAATTGAAGCTTTCCTAGAAACCCGTGCATTTGCTATGCACGGGTGCACCGTGCACCTAGAGCAAATGCAAATACAATACTTATTTGAAGTTCCTTCGATTCCTCCAGGATCCCATCGTCGGATTTCAAGTTGATGACAATGGGCCTACCTGGGAAGTATACTCTTTTAAACAATACAATAATTTTCCAAATCGGTCTCACTGTTTTCCAATAATCGGGAAAAATACATAAGGGGGCCATCTCTGGTCTCCATCATCAGTTCCACTTTACCAAATTATGCTTTTCGAGATCATACGCACGAGTAACTTCAAAAAATACAAAGATTGTTATAGGTATGCATATATAATATTTGAAGAGTTCCCTCGATTTCTCCGCGATCCCATCGTCGGATTTTAACTTGTTGACAATGGGACCACCTCAGGAATACACCCTTTCAAACAAAAAATATTGCAAGTACTGATCATCGTGTTAACCGGCACTGGTGAGGCGCGGTAATGACGTTTGAACGCTTGCGTAAGTACTTATGGTTAGCAGTTGCATAAGCTACTGTGCATCGTCTGCAATAGGCCTTACCAAGAATTAACTTTTTAGCGATGAATAATACATGGTAAATTTACATAGTACGCACGGCTACACCTCAAGCTATACAAATCCAGTATAGGCTGGCCTCGCATTGCACAGTAAGGTAAAGGCTTTCCGTGCTAGCCTGACGAATGGCGTGAGGCCAGCCTACAGTGGACTCGATGTGTAGCCATGTGTACATGTATTACTTAGTAAACACTTAAAATTACTTACTCCAGGAAAAAAATAACATTGAGTATAAAGGAAGAAAAAATCATGACTGTGAATGGTAGATTTTACATATAAGAAGGTGACACGGGGAGTGTAACATACTTGATTTATTATATCTAGCCATTTACGCTATACGGTTACACATCAAGCTAAACAAATCAGTCTGTTAAAGGCAAACCTCGCATCGTTAAGACTTTCGGTACAATGAGATGTCAGCTTAAACTGGACTTGCATAGCTTGATGTGTATACGTGCGTATTAGTAGAACGGAACTACAAAATAGTGAGTTACAATCTTTTACCAAAATGAGTGAGAATGAGTTATTAGGCCATTACCACAAGAATGAATGCGTTATTGCCTTGGTAATTTTAAATATGTTTTATATACACGTTTTCTGGTTTAGCTACATCGCAGCTTATTCAAACGTACGGCAAGCCCACACAGAAGAATGTAAGTGAATACCACGAAACAACTTACTTACTAATTATTAGAAAAAGCCTAATTAGATAATTATAGAAAAAGACGTGAACCCACATTATGATCTACAAACATCACAACAAACAATCAGGACAAATACAAGGAACAAAGACAAGAAATGATTTGATGATTTCTTTAATTTTTATGCGATCATCCTCCAATCTACTACAAACTTGTTTTACCAAGTTATTTATCTAATACTTACTTAATGTGATATTGACTGGAGGATCTCACTTTACAAAATAATGAAATGATGATGGTAGTCTAAACAGATTTATGTGGCACTACCGCCGAGCTATGTGCGCGAAATCTAGCACTTACGATGCGAGGAGGCAGCCTTCTTTTCCGATGCCAGCTCGTTCTTTTTAGGAGTATCCACGTCGCCTGCATGACGCAGCAAAACACAAAAGCAGCATTAGAACATTGGTGGTGAACATTTATTTATTAAACATGATGCAACGTTTCATTTGTCATAGTGCAAAACTAAACTTGATTTATAATACACACGAGAACCTTATAGATCTCAGGATCCATAATCAAGTGTACACCGAACGACAATATTTTATTAAGAACACTCACTGATGGTACGTCGAAGCTTTTTACAGAAAGAGGAGAGACGATCACGGGCACGACTTAATTGACCACTTTTTTCCGTATCAAGTAACCGAAGTAGCGAGGGTTCGGAGCGAGCGGCCACCTCTCCTACGGGGCGTAGAGCCACCGTGGCTCCTTCGGAAATTCCCAAGTTGTCGAAGCATACCGGCCCTGCGGAACACTCCAGCTTGGCAGAGGATCGCACGCGAGCGCGCGTTGTTGTAGACTGGCAGCCGGAGGTGCGGGAATTAAAACCGCCGCCCCGCCCCATAGAGGTCGACCCTCACTACCTGAACATGTGGTACTAATTCAAACGTCACAACTAAATTCTATCAAATTCTTGTCGTGAATATTGACAATACAACAAAAATGGGAGCTACATATTTTAAATTAAAATATAAGGTACTGATTCCTGGTTATTCATCCCTATTAGTGGTTTGTGGGAATCTTCATGTATATTATAATATAATCGGCAAAAATATTATAACAAATAAATACTGAAATCTATATACAAAACAAAAAATACCGGTTAAATATCATGGCGTGTTCGTATCTATGAAACGTTATTGGTGTCGCATTCGAACTCTATCAGTATCACATCGCATGCGCGCGTGTCTACCTTTTTATACTACCGGTGATAATTTAGATGTGACGTCACCCACTGCGAACTCTAAATAATTCTCAACTTTAAATGGCTTTGTACACAAAATAACAATGACAAACTAGTGCACCGTATGTCTAATTTTCATAATGTAAACAAGACGAATCAAACGTCAAAATATATACTTAGGGGATATTTTGCACAACCCATCTGCACCATTTTTTCGTAGCTGATAATGAGCTCTTTCTAACTCTTAAAAATACAGTGAGATTTAATAGAATGCACCATTCAAATCTCACTGTAGAGTATCATCAGAGTCATCGTTTTAATCATTTGCGAAGGGTTCTTCAATCATCAACCTTAGACGCCATCCCACAGGTGCATGTGTCTCCTCTCACAATGAGAGGTTAGGCTATAGTCTGTCACGCTGGCCTGGGTGCCGGTTTCATAGGGATGTTTTTCTTTAGGGTTTAAACGTTTAATAGACAAACAGTTTGGAAAAGCTAGAAAACGAGGTGCGTGCCTCAGATTTAAACTCAAAGACATACATATGACTTGACAATAAAATTGTCATATCGCAGGCCTAGGCCTAACCTCAGCATAATGGATACTTCTTTTAAACTGAATTTGAGTCAACGCCACGGATATAGTTAATTAAAATCTTGGATATACATAATATAACTTATTCTAATCGATATCATTTATGAGGAGGCATGCGACTTATTTTGCGTAAGTAATTACTTTTATAGCCAACAGATCGCTACCTTTAAATATAGCACGCTAATAGAATTATGGTTGTCATGGACTCGCGGCAATTGGATTAGAACATTTGGCGGAGTTTGTTGGGTTCTCGGCACGTGCAGGGCCCCGGGATCATTATTCGATAGGTTTTAATTCGAAAATTACAAATTAATTACCTATATGATAAAAATCTGACCTCAGATTGGTTTGCCTTTGTCGTAAAGATAAATAGTCAACGGTAACCACTTATGTTATTATAAAAATTAATATAGGTTTACTGAAATGCATAATTTAAGTAAACCGTAGGTATATGAATAGCGATATCCATGCATGACCTGATGAAGCTGCGATGTAGCTATCACCTTTTGTTTTATATTACGGAAACTTCTCATGGATCCTCTACCACCTGGACAGGGTGTGTCGGACTACCTGCCCGACTAATGTCAGCTACCTGGGCCATATTATGTAAAAAAAACTTGCGCTAACGAATATTCATACGTAAAATATCTTGAAAGCGAAAAAGGGATACCTTGACTATTCATTACAATTAAAATATTATCAGAATTTGCACAACCCTCTTGGACGAAAGTATCAGAAGGATTAAGGTATTTTTTGAAATTTTAGGGCGAAATGGCATGACATTACAGCTAAATTCTCAATTTTTTTATCTTATAATTGCCTATGTTTCTAAGAAGGACATAAATTGTACATCCATCACACAAAGCAACAGTAAAATTTTTTAAATAATAAAATGATTAATACAATAAAAGCACATTTCTCTGGTCGAAATTAGTACCTAGTTAATAATTAAAGCCAGTCCGTAGCAAAATACATCCATATCTCCAGCGTAGATTAGGTTATAGACTTAGTATGAATTAATAATATTAATGTAGGGATTGTGTGGCGTAACTATATGCGCATGGTTTATTCTGTGCAAGGCTGTTAGGTTATGCTTATGCTTGCCGCACTTTGTCAGGGAAAAGCAGACCGTTTATTAAATTGACACTTCTCTTTTCATTAAAACACCGTGGACAAGTCAACGGTTCGTCAAGGCGATTGGCTATCAACCAACATGGGCAGTCAGGTTTTATTTCTGAATGATGCGAGTATTTTTTTACAACAATTCTGCATACTCAGTGCGCTAAACAAGCTAGCCCAGGGTAAGTGCATATAATACCATTGTTCTTGTAAAGCGACACCGCGTTTGCGGTTCTCTACGCTTAACGCGCACGCTCTCCGTCTCTGAATTCGACCAAGGCCCTATTGTCGCAAGAGACTAACCGCAGATAAAAGGGGAACCGGTTGTGCCAGCTTTATGACGCATCGCTCACCTTAAAATGCGCCTTCGTGTTACTAAGCTCCGTCGTCTCCTCATCTCCTGACATAGTGTATAATTTAAAAATAATTGTCATAAGAATATGGGGAATAAAATTATCACACATTTTTTTTAAATTTGTTCAACGTCATGGCATGCAGGTGTTGCTTAAATATCCTACAATATCGTATATTATAACAAACTCATGTGATAATTTCAGTGTCTACCGTCTACCCTACAGGTTACGAAAAGATCAGTTCGGTTGATTAAACTTATCATAAATCTTGATTGGTTTTGCTCGACTTGGAATAGTACCGTGGTACCTCCAGATTATGTTGAGATACCGTGGGACACTATTTCCGTTATTTACGTAATCCCTGCTATTACTAAACTTTACAGCTCTACAAGGGGTTTTCATAATAATTGTGCATACCTACCGCTTCACATGATAATGTACATACAGGAATCTTCGTTAGATCAAAATACCATAGGTTTATCGGTTCTTTATAAGACCTTTTTTCTTTAAACGACACGAATTTCTAATTTTATCTCTAAAAAAATTTGAGCGTATTTCCAAGACATGATTATGACGACGCTAAATACAGATGTCAAAAATTGACGTAGAAATAAGGTCATAGAACCGTACCTCCACACATTATACGTGGCGGAGGTGATCAAGTACCATTAATTACGTCACGACAAAGTGGGAATAGATATTTTTTACAAGCTTTTGTTCAACTTGCACTGTATGCTTGTTCGGGTGGATCTTTGCAACTCAATTTTGAAGCAGATGCCTTCAACCGATTGAGCTTAAATTTGTTAATAAATACACGTTTAGTTTAGAAGAGAATGCATGGTTAGAAGTGTGACGTCATTCTAAATCCAACATGGCGGAACACCCAAGATGGCGGCCTCGTTATTTTTAATGCACTCCTACAATATGGGTATCAAATGAAAGGGCTTGCTGTCCCAACTCGAAAAATAAATTGACGACACTCTAAATCCAATATGGCGGACTTCTAAGAATTGCGGACTACATTTTTGATGCTTTTGTAAAATATGGGTATCAAATAAAATGCCTTGCTGAGAATACGAATGTGAATTTAAGAAATATGTAAGTTAAAAGTAAAAAAAAAAACTTAAAAAAACAAGCTTCCGCTAGATTTACCTGTGTAGATAACAAGACAATTTAAATAAATTGATCCGATTGTCAAATCAAATCAATTGTGGGTTCACGTCGATAGTGCAATGGTTTCGAACCGGCAATCACAAAATCGCAAGTCCGACGCCGTAGCCATTAGCCTAGCGCCGCATATGAGTGCGCTCACATTGCGTAAAAAAAATAAAAAAATGGTAAAAGGTACCTACCTACAATGAATCAGATTGTAGGTAGGTACCTATTACCATTATTTTTAATTTTAAGCTTACTGTACCGATCTGCCCAATTAGCTCTTATATGTATAGGTATCATACCATAATATCTTATCAGAACTGTTAAATATTTTGATGACGTTGTTTGTTTTATTGCATTATAAATTTGGTCATATTATTTTACATAATACCTATACAAATTGTTCTAATTTTATTTAACCTCCTTTAAATATTATTTAAACTAATAAATATTGAGGCCATAAAACTTTACCTTCAGTGTTTATCGACAGCGCCTACAAAGTAGAAGCATTTTTACAATGGATAGATAGTACATATTACATGAACCTGCCTACGTTTTTAAGTTGTTAAACTTGGTGTTAGTTTGCTTATGTTTTACAAAACTGTAATAGTTCCAGGAATATAGGGGTTGCCACCTCTAAAATCTGGGCACCAGGACAAAAAGCGTGAATAGCCCAGAATTTCCGAAGATTAGAATCCGGGCACGTCAACGGTGTTTTTTAAAGTCATTTAGTAAAATGAAATATAAATATTTCAATTGTTATACCTATCAGCAACTACCCTCAACTAAAACAAATCCAGGGAAACCCGGACCGATGGTAATCGCACACTGTATACGAAGCGACGAACGAACACACGGCCACACATCAAGCTATACAAATCCAGTGTAGGTTGACCTAGCAATGAGAGATCAGCTTGCACTGGATTGGTGGCTAGCATATAGATACTGGATTTGTAGTTTGATGTATAGCCGTGCTTACCGAATCATGTCCACTACAAATTTTACTCAATAAATTATAATTATACCCGGCCGTTATTTAACTAAGGGATTGTAATACCGCCCTGCATACCATACGATATGCGTAATTAATATTTTCGCATAGAGGTGAGATATTATAACCATCTGTCGTCATACATAATATGAACTGTAAAATAAAACAACGTTCCTACACACCTAACATGCCGATGTACCCGGGTCGTAGGTACTCAAAACAATTGCATTGTTCTATTATGATATAACAGAAGGATTTTCACTAGAAATTGACATTTCAAACATCGGTAACCACACACGGAACGGAAAGTATCACATTTACAGATAAAGATAAATTATTATATCTCGTTATCAATATATCAAAAAAAGTCTTACCTAACGTCGTCTAATAGAACCTACTTATCAAGATTAATTTTGACAGCTGTTGTGGCGTGGTCTTTGTCCTGGATCGGGACTACAAAAGCTGAATTGAAAGTAGGCAGGATGTTAAATTCAACTGTTTTTATTATTTTTAAGTGACTTAAATGCAAAATCGAATTAAGACATACCAATTTTTTTCACGACAAACGAGGAGGGCTCTGCTGATTTTGCTCTGTTATGTCGATTTTCAGGATCAGCATTAACAGTGTAAGTACCCCGTCGCCGTAACATTATATTTATAGAGTTGTCTGCACAAGAAAGGGTCTTCACCAAGAGGCACAACACCAATTACTATCATTCTCATTCGAACTTTAGAATAATCTTGACAACAATAAAATATATCACATCACATTCTACAGATCGTAACCGAGTGTAAATGATATAACTCCGTAAGTCGCACTATAACTCACTGTATAATATTTGACACGCGTACGAAGTATCGAACAAACGACAGATTGTTTTCAAATTACTCGCGTACCGGATAGCTGCCGCAACGGCGCACCACCGAGGAAGTGGGTTAACGAACCAATTGGTAATTTTGCAACATGCACCGGCTCTGGCGACCACGTCGTTCGACTGTGACCGGCCGCCGAGCGAAAGGCAACTTCGAAACCGAGAGTGCGTTGGCACGGTTCTTCCGCGAATGACAGGATGGTGCGGTCACGCCGACCGCGAGATAGCGAGATCGACTACAACCACTGATAACGCTAGTGATAACCGTGAACAATTGACTAATACCTAATAAACTATTCATGATACACAGATGAAAATAAAGCTTACAGCAACAACGACCTACAACAGCCATGTAAATATTAATTAGAGATTCTTGATTAGACATCATTAATCTCATCTGTAGGAAGCACGACTGATTAAGATTTTTTAAATAATAACTTTATAGTCCCAACTTTCAATTACTTACTGATTTTACTTGCCTATTTAAATAATTATACACCAGGTTATGCTGTAGGACATATTGCTTAGCTGATAAAAAAATGCTTGTATTACATACCTACACCATGATTTTCACAAATAAATAATTGATTAAATAACAAATTGGATTTATTTGATTTAAAAAGTCTACTATAAAACTCTAAACCTGTCCGTTTTTTTGTTAGTCGTAGTCAGAATCATTCAATATGGGAAAAAATATGAGCTAATGCGAAGTATCAAAGTGTAGTCACAGCACATGCCTCTGTAGTTGAGTAGGTAGTTACTCTGAAAGTTGTTGAATGACTAGGGACCTATGAGAGCTTCAGAGGAAAATCAAACACCAAATCTTACCAGGTCAATTTCTGCCAGCCATAAGTTTTTAAACCTTGAAAACAATTAAAATTCATACATTCACCAATGTTAATTCAAAACTAAACAAATCAACTACATTTTTCCTAACCTCGAATAGCTTAGTAAAGGTTAAAGCAGTCATTGTTATGTACCTCAAGAATGCACAATCTATGGTCATTTGAGTCAGGGTTACCAACTCCAATTTTTTTTTACCACGAGCTCAACTTAAAAACCCCTAAAACTGTACTATTGTTTTTGAAAACCCCCTAAATAAAAAAAAACCGGCCAAATGCGAGTCGGACTCGCGCACCGAGGGTTCCGTACCATTACGATTTATGACATATTAAAAAAAACTATTTACTAGATCCCGTCCAAACCAATTTTCGGTGGAAGTTTACATGGTAATGTACATCATATATTTTTTTTTGTTTTATCGTTCTCTTATTTTAGAAGTTCCAGGGGGGGGGTCACACATTTTACCACTTTGGAAGTGATTCTCGCGCAAGAATAGTTTGCGCGAGAATTTTTTTTAGAAATTTTAGAAAAAAAATATATCAGAAACCTCAATATCATTTTTGAAACCTATCCATATATACCCCACACGTATGGGTTTGATGAAAATTTTGAGTTTCTTCCAAGTATGGGGAACCCCCAGAATTTATTGTTTTTTTTTTTATATTTTTGTGTGAAAATCTTAATGCGGTTCAGAGAATACATCTACTTACCAAGTTTTAACAGCATAGTTCTTATAGTTTCGATAAAAAGGCTGTGACATGATCGGACAGACAGACACACATGACGAATCTATAAGGGTTCCGTTTTTGCCATTTGGCTACGGAACCCTAATTAAAGAAATTATATGTTTAATTAATTCTTTATTTATCCCTTTTTTCAGAATTTTGTACATTAAACCATTTTCAACGGGTTCGTCATTTTTATGATCATACATAGGCACTTAAAAAGTTTTAACATTTTATTTGTTGGGGGTAAATTTCAAGCAAGATCCTAATCGCTGTAGTGTAAAGTGGACCATCATCGCACTTTGCAGCATTATTGAAAAATCCCTAAAAAAACCACTTAAAATATTTAGCCCCTAAAAAAACCTCTAGCTGGATTTTTTCCCCCTAAATTTAGTGGTAAAACCCCTAAGTTGGCACCCCTGATTTAAGTGTTTAGAAAAGGCCCTTGACCCAATTTGTGTGATATGTGTATTCAAAATGTTCTATATTTTATGTGATAGGTAGAGTCTTGGGCAGATATTAATATGTACCTACACATTCAGTGAAATTAAACAATGATTTTATCTCTATTTATTTAAAATGTGAGATGTTGTTCTGACAGAATCTTTATTACACAATACAATATATATATACTTATTAATGATTTGTATTACATTTCAACATTTGTACTCTAAAAGAAAATTAGTTTTGAATTTCTATGACTGTATAATTATTGTTGGTTGTGACTGTACACACAAGACAGATACACAATTCTATACCTTCAGTGAAATGTGATACATTTTTACCTGTATCAGCTTTTTTGGTCTTGTTGGTACCCCCCTCTAAGGTTCAAATTGAGCAAGTTAATTTTGATGTGAAGCGTTATAACTTCGCAAAGAATCAGATTTTTTAAAAACTTAAACAGCCATTTTCTCAGAAATATGTTCTTCCAATCACATCACTTTTTGCTGAAGGTACAGAATTATAACACATGACAAAACTAGAACTTCTGGTTATACTCAGTACTTTTAACTGCAGAAAATTGACATTAAAATGAGATCATTTCTATAATTCTCTTTTGGCACTCTCTTTTTCAACAAGAGTGCTACAAGAACCAAAAGTGTTTTACTATACTTATTAAACTAAACACCATTATTATTCTGTATCAAAACTAGATACTTATCAAAAGTATTCAGAATAGATAAGCCAGTTTAAAAAAATATTTTTTGCTAGAAACAAGCTTGCCAGGTATGTATATTGTTACTTTATATATTTGTAAGTTACATAACTTATCCCTAAAAATTCATCCAAACAACAGCAGGTACTTGTTACTGGTTAAATTTGTTTAATTAATTTAAAGTAACATAATTAAATAATTTCATTTATCATAAGAATATTATTTTAAACCTTCTCAATCTTTTCAAATGAACCTATCACACATATTTTTTTATATAATTTCTCAATTTATTTAAACCCTTCAAGTATTTAATTACTGATACAATGCAAATTTATTTACTAGCTCGCTGGGGGTCCTTACAGGCTTTGCTGACTTCAGTAATACACTTATCATTCATTCTCATAAGACCAAAACAACTGATTTGCATTTGGTCTATAATACTTGGCATTGGGACTTGTTATTGCCTTTAGTAATTACTATAAAGGTAATTATATTTGTGTGTCTATCTATCTAATCATCATTATTATATTGCAAAATAGCTATATTAAATAATTTGATCATATTAATTTCCCCATAGTAACAATAAAACCTAAAAGATTAACAGCACCTTAGCTTAATTTGTAGTGAATTGAGTCACTTCTGTGTAAATTAGGTATCAAGGACTTAGGAACTGATGTGGAAACAATACCAGATGATAGATGAGACCTCCATTGTTAGCATCAAGATTTTGTGAGCATGTAGGAGGGAAAACATTGCAAACTACTCTTACACAAATTCCATCAAGTAATTAAGTTAATGGATACTGGTTTTCTACAAAAAAACCCTAATTTATTACGTCATGATAGATAGCAAGTAACCTCAAAGACTCATTAGTAATTTCTATAAAACATGAAACTTCCTTAGCTACCTGACATTATGAAATGGATTCAAAATAGGCATCTTACAGTCGAACTAACAATATTACATTAAATCCAAGAGATAATCTGGAATACGACGCATTTCTCCATCGATAGATATTTTGACACGATTTATCTGTCACACGCCAGGCTATGTGGCAGAGCCTAAGCACTCCGCCTGTGGCCATTTTTGAAATACTGCAGACATAAAATACTGTCGATGATATTGATTATTACACAAAAACTCCGTAAATTACACGCTTGGAAGATGATTTGTGGCAGTTTGCAGCCATTTTTAAAATTGTCAGAATCGAAATACGTCACAGGCGTAAGAAATCACGATGGCCGACAAAAGAATGGTTAGGTGGTAGGTACTTACTACTGATTTTTACGCCTCCCAGAGGTGGTTTTGGTGGCTGATTATCGAAAGTCTTTCGAACGGATTTGCTGCCCTCGGCGAATGACGTGGTCCTAGGGCGTCCGCTCATTATTATAGGTATAAAATAAACGGCCTTAGAATCCTGAACTTCATAGATGCTTCACATTTCTCGTTACCACCCTTGCACTCGCACTGAACTCACTTTGCCGACGAAATACAAGTTAAGGATGGTATAGTCAAAACAATATCACTAAGATACAATTGAAATCAAAATAAGACTGTCTTATTACGGTTTTACAATATCATTTTGTTAATTTTTCAAAATTTACATCACTAAAGTGTACGACAGATTTTAGTTTCTTCAGACTTGTACTCGCTCGTTCGGTTAGCTTCGGCATTCACTCGGACCTTCGATCACTGAATATACGAAGGTGACGTCACGTAAACGCTTTACAGCGCTATACGCCATCTATTGGTACTGCAGATTCCTATCAGGAGCTCATTTGGTAAAACAGTTTGTCACAGATTAACTTCGTTGAAAAAAAAAAATATTCTCAAGAGTATTACTATTAAGGCTAAAGCGTCAGACTTGGGCGTGATTTTAACCAAAAAACATTAGTACTCAATGGTGAATAAATTAAAACTAATGTCGCAGTGCTAAAGTGTACAATTATCTCAATAAAACTTTACATATATTTTCCCTTGACAAAAATAGATGCAAAATAAAACTTAAGAATTTTCTAATTGCACTAACCTATCAAAACACAGAGGATCTTTTACAAGGAAAATTAACAGCCTAATTTGTTATCCTTCTCTTATTTACGGACTCAGCCATAAATCCCCACACGATACTTATACACAACACAACCCATACAAAATCTCACTCCCACTCCCACACACACACACACAAATACACCCGCGCACCACGCTATTACTTATTATACACCTCCTTTCCGACATAAACACTCTCTCGTAGTCACAGGACCTTCGTTATTATTATCTTTCATGGTTTTAGTTATTAATTTGTTCTCTAATTATATAGTTACTATTTAACGTAAAAAATCTAGAGGCTAACGGTCTGTAAACAGGTTCGGAGAAACACTGTAGGTCCAGCGTGCGCCATTTCACCCTGTCCATTCTTTAGACTTCTAAGACACAGGTATATACCTACCTAGTTTAGGGGTCAGGGAACTCATGTTTGTAATTTTGTGTCTTAGCCTTTGTATATCTACGAACGAATGTATGTATGCATATTCTATAAGTATACTTAATAAGTAAGTTTTGTGGCTATTGAATAAATAAATTTATTATTTATTATTATTAATTCCCTAATACCATGATCCCAGAATGTGTTACCAGACGAACGGTTTGCGAGAAACTAAAACAAAATATTTTACGGCCAATGAGAAATGATCCGCCTTATTGGTGGCTCGGACTGCCAAGTCAAAAGTCTTAAGTTCGAATTCAAGGCACCGCCCTCTGTCTTTTCGAAGTCATGCGCGTATTAATAATTAATTATCACGCGCTTAAACGGTGAACAAAAACATCGTGACGAAACCTGCATGCCTGCGAGATGTTCTTGATGGCATGTGAAGTCAGCCAACCTGCAGTAGGCTAGCGTGGTGGACTAAGCCTTATCCCTCTCGTTCTGAGAGGAGACCCGTGCCCAGCAGTGGGACAATGTAATGGGTTGCTTAAGATTGGTGGCTCGGAGCTAATAAGATACCTAGGTAGGAACATACTAGATTTGTATAGCTTGATGTGTAGCTGTGCGTACAGACACGTGACTGAATTTGACTGCACAAAAAAGTCGGAATTATTATTATTCCATTTATTTGTGAGGATTTATGGTAGTTTCCTTAAAATGCCTTTTTTTTATAAAGTTGCACCGTAAACCAATTTTAAAACAACCAATAAAACAGGGTGGTGAAAATAAAATATGCAGCCAAATACAGGGCACTTACCTACTTCCGAAACTGTATAAAAAAATATTTCATTTGTTTTTCTAAGTTGTTTCTTTTTAAACTTGATAAAACACCCCTCAAAGTCAAAATGGTTCCTGGGTAGAAGGGTAGAAAAAAAACCTAACGAGTAGGTTGTTTGATAAGAAATAAACTATGAAAAAGACTAGGGGTCTGTCCTTCACTAACAACTTATACAGTGGGCCCCAAATACATATGTATTAATTCAAAGCATGCATTTCTATTAATACACATTACGGTATCTATTAATATATGTATATTTGATACATTACGCTTCTGGGTATTTTATTTTCACTGGTTACGATATGACAAACTGTTAGCCGCGCAATGTATTTATAATAATTGAATGGAAGTGGAACACGTCTAGTGCTTGTGGGAATTATAATCCAATCAAATACACGCTACGCAGTAGACGCTATCGATCGCTGTCAAGCAAGAGTAAAAGAGTAGTTAGGTAGTTGCGCGTACGCCGCGTAGGAGGCGAGCCGTCCGTTAGGGGCTGCCGCAAAGTGCGACAATGATGTGATTTAAATTCAAAAACTACATCAAATGATACCGAGGCCGTCGTATCGCAACACAGTTAGAAAAATGGAATGTTACACATCGGATAGTTGTGACAGTGACACCAGGGAACAGAAAACCCTTGATTTGTCGAGTCAACTGTTGGAAACGCTCAGCCTATCAACAGAACTAAAAGGCATTGTTGACGAGAAGAATTGCGCAGAAAATTACGAAATAATACTCCTGTACAACAACAGAATAAAAGCACTGCCTGAGACGATAAACAGGTTTAGTAACTTGAAGATACTAGATGTGAGCAACAACAGATTGACGGTACTCCCAGATATCTTTAAACATTGCCAGCTGACATCGTTGATAGCAAAACATAATCAACTCACCAATGATTCACTTCCTAAATCATTCTTTAATAATAAGAATTCACTGCGAGAGTTAAATTTGAGCGGAAATCAGCTGAACTTTTTTCCAGAACAAGTTTTAGACATAATATCTCTGAAGTATCTTTACTTAGGTGGTAACAAAATAGTCAATATACCAAAGGACATATGGAAACTTAACAGGTAAACGTATATTTTTTCTTTAAAATAACTTATAAAAACACTTACTAACTTGATAATAGGTATAATTAAATACTTTACAGTTTAATTTTTATATAAGTAGGTACCTACCTGTCCAGAATTACTTAGGTATATCTACGGTTCTCACAATCGTGTCCTCATAACAATCGTCAATTTATAAACATTGAAGTTCTTTGTCTAATCTATTACCTACATACCTACGGGTCATTGTCGAGATAAATATTTTATTAAACTAACGCTCTAGGCAGAATACGCTAACCAAACAAACACATCCAGACATTTTGAAATAATGATTTTAACAGATAGGTAGGGAGGCACCTAAGTAGTAAACAATATAAATAAGTAGTAGAAGAAAGGAGTCTGTGAAATATGCATTTATATTAAATATTCGATACGCGTCGACAGCAATTTTGGCATATCATGCCAAAACTGATATGACTCGTAAGTACTTAATTTGTTATCAGTCGGTTCAAACATACAAACACTCAGTTTCTCCCGGTATCAAGTGCTGTATCACGCCATTATGTGCTAAATGATAGCGCTACATACGAACTGACGACACATACATACATATTATAGGTTGGTACTAAGGTTGTTATCATGGTTGGCTAGACGTCGCAGACCTCGTAAGCGGTCGCAAATAGTATAAAAACAGATAATTAGGTGCTTACCTAACTATATTAAAAAATCTATCATAGCAATAACGACTTGTTTTGCGAAACTAATTAGGTATGTAGGTGCAATTAAGTACACACGGCTACACATCAAGCTAAACAAATCCAGTTTAAACCTGACCCTCCAATGTTAAGGTTTTCCGTACAATTCACGACCAGCCTATACTGGTTTTGTATAGCTTGATGTGTAGCCGTGCGTACTTACCTTCCTATAAGGTTTTTGATAGGATTTTAAATTAAGTACAAACATAAATCGGAGATAAATATTAAAATGATTATACTATTCCTTTATCCAACACAAATGTAAAAAGTAAGCCTTGGGCGCCAAATTTTTTTTTTTCACTTTAAACTTTTGCTTTAAAGTCGTTTTGTAGAGTTAAAAAATTTTGGAACCAAATCCTCTATTACACTGTTAACACCAAAATCACCTACGATAGGTAACGATTTTAAGCAAAACTTTTAATGCTCAGCAGTGAATAAGTTTGTTAATGTCGCAATTTTTACTGTGAGTGTTAGCCTAGTCAATTACCTAAGAACATTGGACTGGACTATAGCCTGATCCCTCTCATTCTGAGAGGAGACCCGTGCCTAGCAGTGGGACAATGTAATGGGTCGATGATGATTGGACTGCCAAGGACTCGGACTCGAGTTCGAATCCAAGACACGCAGCTCCGACTTCGAAAACATTGTAAGGAAACCTGCATGCTTGAGAAATTCTCTCGCCGGAAGGTGCGGGCGTATGAAGGTCGCTAATCCGCATTGAGCTATAATCTCGTGCCTCTTATTCTGAGAGGGGCCCAGCAGTGGGGCAGTAGAAGTGGGTTGATAAATTGTGGAATCTACCCTAATTCGGTTTTTTTCAATAGTTTACAGATTCTATCATTAGGAGGTAATCAAATAACCGAAGTTCCAGAATCGGTTGGTCATCTGACTGGACTCCAAGCTTTAGTTCTGAGCGACAATCTAATAGAACAACTACCGGCGAGTATAGCTAGATTGAATCAGCTACGTTCATTGCTAATCCACAAGAACCGACTGAAAACTTTACCCACGCAAATAATCAAGCTAAAATGTTTGACAGAGGTGAGTAAACAGATCGTACCAGTCTTAGTATTATTCAGCATTGTAAAAGCAAATAAATACCTACCACTAAGTAGGTTTAAAAGGTAACACATTTTTAGTTTAGGTCGTACCGTACCTAATTCATAATTATTTTATAAGGGCGATATTTCCAAACATTCGTATTGCAGTTTCTGTATAGAAAATCTGATAACACATTCTGATTTAACTTACCCGACCATTGAAAACCAGCCCTTTGTGTGCCGATGTCTCTATTATTTTTTATTACGTTTGTAATGACCTCATGACAATTTTTATTTCCAAGTACTGTAAGTGAATGATAGTGTGGATTGTTTAGGTACATTTGTTTTCCTGATGGGAATAGTTTGACCCACCGATTGTTATCCACAATAACAAGTGATGCACACTCACACTTGTTTTATTCTGAGTGCGATGCTTCTTACTACCTGCTTATTGTTATCTAAGTACAGTCACTTGCATACCTAGAGATTACTAGAGTAGGTACTATATTTTATTGTTTAGGGACATTACTATCTATAATAATTGTCAGGAATGCAGAATGCGCAGTTGATCGACACTAATAACTTATTTACGCCGCCCGCCACTTCTTTATCTTACACTGCAGCTCACTAGTATTGGCCTAACAACGATTTAGCACAATAGGTGACGTACAAACATTATTTAGGTGCCCATACTAGATAAAGGCACGAGTTTACTTTAAGTATTCAAAATGAGCTGTTGCTTGGAAAATAAAACCACACGCACACGGCTCCACATCAAGTTTGATAAATTCAGTAGGTAAAAGGCTGTGGCCACGCATTTGAAGGTTTTCCGTACAATTAGAAGTCAGCTTATTCTGGAAATGTATAGCTTTATGTGCGTGTCTCTACATAAACATGGGTTCCGCTCCGGCGAATAGTACGATTTTCGACCCCAACTGACTTTACACAGATTATAACATAAAACGCGATAACATAAATCGCACTTGCGTGCAACTTCAGACAAGCACAGATAATTCGTCAGAACTGTAGTAAAACATACACCTGTACACCCCGAAGGGTAATGCAGAGGTGCACTTAATGTACACCCACGTTTCGCCAGCCGGTAATAGGGGGCGAGCCTATTGCCATGCTGCTACTTAATATTTCATAGAAAAAACCCAATAACACTGCTCGGTCTGGGAATCGAACCCAAGACTTCTAGTGTGGCAGTCGCGTTTAGGACTACAAGACTAATAAGGCAGTTTAAATAGTAAGAGGATGCTAAAGAAGTTGATTTTTACAGTTGAGTCTACGCGACAACCCTCTCGTAGTGAGGTTTGTCAGGGACATGACTTTGCAGCCGCCATCTTTGTTGGAACTAGCTAGTCGTACAATCAAGCTTCATGATATACCAGTTCAGCCTGGCGAAGTACCTATAACATTGATAAGATATCTTGGAGCAGCGCAGTGCTGTGTAAATCCTAAATGCAAAGGTACGTAATGTGAATCTGTGAACCTATCCATTCTCACTTTCGGCAGATTTCGCGTATTCTTATGGTTTTTTCTTATCTACTCTGGCTGTATGAACGTCTGTCTGTAATTTAAATCTAACTCGTACGTTCATACCTGCCGCGTCTTACAGAAGAAGAGGCGGTAGGCAGTTAGATTCGAATGTTTCATTTCTAGCGGAGTTATAAACTAAGTACCTATTTGACTGCATAGGTACAACAATAGTAATTAAAAAACCGCACGAATGCATTGTCAGTCTATGGAATTTTTCATTGACAGTTTTGTTATCCCATTACAGGCGTCTTCTTCGATAACCGCGTGGAGCATATAAAATTCGTCGACTTCTGTGGAAAATACCGCATTCCACTTTTGCAATACCTGTGCAGCTCTAAGTGCATCACTGGAAGCTGGGAGAGTCGAGAGGTGGACAGTAATCCGCATCCACACATGATGAGAAAAGTTCTTCTGGGTTGACTACTGTGGTCTATTTTAACTGGCCTGATACAAGTATACTGATATTTAATTGAAACTACAATTATTATTCTAAGTTTCACACTAAGTTCTAAAATAATAAAATTTAACATATTAAATATATTGCATGTTTGAAGTATGTACTAATATTTTTAGTTATTTTTTTTATTAATAAATTCTTGCCATCAGTCATTGCCTGCAGATACATTATTTAATTACAGATATATCTAATTACTTGTTAGAATTCAGGTAAGTAAATATTGTCTGTAATATGAAATCAGTAATAATCATGATTATAATATTGTGTAGGTGGATAACTATGTTTTGTTATTTGGTTGTTATTCTTTGTTTAATTCAAAATTGTTGTGACCTTAGTCATGCCATCATTTGATTGTAAACCATTAAAATAATTATTTAGAGAATTTATTGGTGAATAAAATATTAGTGCTACATTAATTTTACAATTAATTCATAATCATGATGTATATTGCTCTAGGTGAACTATTGAAATAAACTTAAAAAAAAACTATCAATTATTATATCCTCAGGTACATGTATACCACTATATTGTGATAACTATTGTAATAATCTGTTAATTGAAATGATAAAATATTATATTTTAAATAACTATTTTAATTACACTTTAACCTACCTACTTAATGAAGTATGACATCAGATATTTTCTTGTAAAAATTTCATTCTTTCTTCTTTGCCCCTTAAAATGGCAGATTTAAATAATTTGCAATATAATTCTACAGCAGCTGGGGTGTCATCATTGCCTGGCACTGGGTACGTGATCAGATTGGGATTGCAATTAGTGTCAACAATACCAATAGTTGGTATTAACATTTTAGCACTATCCCTGACAGCTGTATGCTGGTTAAGAATATTATTCTGGGTGTTAAAAAATATACATAAATCAGGTAACCTTGTGACTGCTCCAAATTGATGATTAGCATTGGTGAAAATGCCTCCTCTCCAATACCTTGTGTGTGCATATTCTCCACACTCTAATGCTGTCTTCTCAACCATGTGAGCATTAAGAGCATTTCTGTTAAACAAACAAATGATTCCACCCCTGTATGCAATATGTGCTGTAAAGTTGAGTGCTTTCCGTAAATGTTCAGCAGTTATATCCAAATCAAAAATTAAATGACCAAGCCTTGACCCATAAATATAAGGCCTCATGTAATCATTTAATGAACCCTCTTTGTGCCCATAATGAACTCTTGCATCAAATAAGTCTTTAACTGTAAATAAATTATGTACATTAAAATAATCTGGATAGTCCAAGGGCTGTTTCTTGGCAACTTGATCTGAAAAAATAGAAATAAAAGTTAAATTTTTGAATGTGGTTGGAAAGATTAGTGGAAAGTAACAGCTCAACCAGTTTTTTAAATATCATGGTTTTAATAATAACAATTATAGAATCATTTTGAGCAAACCTATAACTATATATTTTTTTTTAATAAAGCTTACTAGCAATGTGGGTCACACATTACTAGTAGTCTTGTTAACCCCTCGTGCTAAGCTAAATGCTTGTGTTACGAGCGGGTTCACGTCGGTAGTACAATGGGTGGGTTTCGAACCAGCAACTACATGATCGCAAGTCCGACTCCCTAGCCATTAGGCTACCGCCGCTTCAATAAAATATAATCTCTAAATATTGAAGGAATGCAAAGTCTGCCAGCACTAATTGGTTGGATTATTCAATCGAAAAGACAATTTTTCTTTTTAGCCAAACTAAATCAATAACCCGTAATCACCTTCAGACGCATGCAATGCGACAGATTCTGTAGCTGTAGAATTAAATCGTATCAATGGTATGTTGCGCATCAGCGCTTGATGTTCTGAAACGAAAAATCATTGTTATTTTTCTGTTTATCAGTAATTTAAATGAAAATAAAATTAGTGAGATAATAACTTACTTATACATCTTGAGTACATAATATTTTTCCCTAAAGAACTTCTTGCGTGTTTGTTGAGAATTACTGAAAATATTAGATCTCCCAAAATATCTATGAGTGAAAAAATGAAAATTGAACATGAATCTGACAGGTGAAACGCACTGTCACAGATTAATATGTATATGCGCACTGTTTGAGGTTATAATCAGTGTTGCCAACTATTTAACTAGCTATCCACACTCCACAGTAGCCATCAGGATAATTACAGTTAATTAGTCTGAGGTATCCACAGTCTCCACCGCTGCACCGACCACTTTTGCTAAAATAATAAAATCTTTACACAACGTAAAAGATTTCGGTGTAAATTGTAATTTTTGACAGAATCCACTATTTTACACCAAAATCTTCGACGATACCGATTTTAAGGTTATGTTTTAAGACTCAATCGTGAATAAGTTATTGTTAAAAACATAACATAACATACCATCACGCCTGTATTTCCCAAAGGGTTAAGCAAAGGTGTACTTAATGTACACCCACGGTTCGCCGGTATGTTTAGGTCTCATGAAATAGGGGGAGAGCCTATTGCCATTCACCGGGCACAAACCCAGACTCCGAGCTGTTACTGAGAATTTCATAGAAAAACCCTACGAATAAATAATACTCAGGAAATGTAACTGCGTTAAGAAAATGACCCAACAAAAGTTGTGTCCAAGTAGGCGGGGCTTCAAAATTGTGTCCAGCGCGCCATCAGTCGGACATTTTCCTTGCAAGCGAGCATATGTCAAAGGTTTTAGCTTAATATCATTGTGAATCATGATGCCATCATGTGTTGTGAAGTGGTGCAGGAGACATACAAGATTAAAGTATCCAGAGATCACTTTTCACTTGTAAGTAGTAGCTTAATTATAAATATATTTAAAGTTGTTCAAATACGTTATCAAAACGACATGGTCAATATTATGCAAAATGAAGTCAGTAAATTTTTTACCTAATTTAGAAAGATTTTTTCTCGATGAAATATTGAAAAGTAAATCGGTAAAATTTAGATATTTTTATAAGGCTAATGTATTTTGTTTTTTTTTATTTTAGTTTCACTGCCGATCCCATTCGGCAAAATAAGTGGATAGCTGCAGTTCAATTAGAAAGACGAGAGCATGACTGGATGCCTGTGAAAACTACCAGAGTATGCTCCATGCATTTTGATGAAAAATATTTTACAAATCATTAAAGGGATATACCATGTTACACAAAACTGCAGAACCAGTTTGTACAAATATCCACATACCAGGTCAACAGAAACCTTAAAGGAACCTCGTGACCTATTGCCAAGGTTATGATCAGAGCAAACAAACGACCCAATTGAATACACTAACATTATTTCAACGCTCCAACAATAGATGAAGTCGCAATTCTTGTTGGCAAACCATCGGCTTTGTTCGTTTTAGCACCATACAACAAAACTAAAAAGTACCCAATCTAAGCCTTTTTAGTAACCGACGAAAAATATCTACGCGGGGGGGTCCAGAATCATGTACTGAATTCATGGTAAGCGGTTGTGCGTCGATGTCGATTCCACCCTGTTTTATATAGTATAATTTAAAAAAATCACAATATTATAAAATATTTAATATAATTATAATATTGTTTTATTATTGACTTGGTCCGATCTACTTATTGCATAATATCGTCCACGCCATTTTGACTCAGATGTCATAACAGACATTACAGCACGCGGGCGAACCAATCCCTGTTTTCTTTCTGAATTTAAACCAATTACCAAGCATGTCTATTTGAAACACCGCAAGTGATTCGAATTTTGAATCGTCGTCATTTGGTTTGAAGTAGGTCCACTTTTTGAGCGGAATTTGTTCCGAGTTACGCTTCCTGAGTATTATTTATTCGTAGGAAAAACCCAAATAACACTCTAAGTTATTGTTGATTTCACATTTTCTACTGCCCGTACGTAGAATGTGTTAATAAAGATGAATAAATAAAAAAATGAGTTTCGCGCCCAAGGCAACGCTTTACCCTTAAACAAACGCCATAAAAAAGTTTATGTAAATACTATGAAAGTTAGTTTTAACTCAATATCAGATTAATATTACAGTTTTCTGATTTATTTTGAGTATTTGACATGACCTACGCGAAAATCTTGCTGTCGTTTTGTTCCTTAAAAAATGGTTCAAGATTATTTATTCGTAGGGTTCAAGCTACACGGTAACTGATGTTACATTGTAAACTCTCATATCGTAGTATGCACGGCTACACATCAAGCTATACAAAACCAGTTTTACTGGCCTCTTTTTAAATGGGAAGCTAACGAAAGAGAGATCAGCTTAAACTGGATTTGTATAGGTTGACCTAGCCGTGTGTACTACTGTCTAGAACTCTAGACTTTAAAAGAAACCATGATTCTCTGAGTTTGTTTCGTCTTTTGTTCTCAAAGGTCGTCAGAGAGGAAAGCCGGTGCCATCTAGTTTTTTGTATTGTAAAAACATACTTGTTATGTGTCATTCATAGATTATTATGTTTGGGTAGTGTCTTTGAAGGATCTTTTTACAGAAATAAATATCATTTCATTTCAATACTAGTCTGTGGATTCTAATGATCAATGCACGGGCATTGGACATTGATTAATTTTAGTCCCGACTTCAGGCTAATTATGACATAAACCTCCAATGTCTTCACATTCTGTTATCGCCATAATGTACCTGTATACCAATACATATGTGAATGATGTAAAATATTTATTTTAAAAGAGTGTCCATGGAGTTTCTTGCCGGATTCTTCTCTATAGGATCAACTTTTGGAACCGTGCAACTAGAGTCAATAACGTTTCATAAACGCTTGTAAAAGCTTATTTGAAATAAAAACATTTGATTTGATTTGATTGATTTGATTTGATAGTCTGACAGAAGTGTCAGTACTGTCAGTGTCATGTCAACTGTCACTGAATCACTGAAGTTTACAAAAAAAACACATTCTTGAATTCTGAAAGCATTCTTGAATAAACAATAAAATAATAAATAAATTATCCAACATGGCACCTAAAAATATAGAAGATGTTGATCTATACGCTTTATTGGATATTCCTTTGACCGCTGCAGAGTCCGAGGTACATAATTCAGCTACACCCGTACAGGCCCTCGAAGATCAAAACAGTAGATTTTTCATTGTCCAGATTTTATAAATTATAATGTATTGTTTCGAATGGCGACTCTTATCAAACTGCCTATTGACCTGAGAGATCTTGGGTTCAATTCCCAAGTCGAATGAATTTGTCTACATACAGTTCTTAGTAGTATTAATTAGCGTAGATTTGTGACTGGTAATTGGCAATGCCCGAGTTCTATTTTGAGGTTCAGCAGTGTTATTGGGATTTTTAAGAAATTGCAGTATCAGCTCAGAGCTTGGACTTGTGCCCAGATAATGGCACTAGGCTCGCCCCAATTGCATGAGACCTAAAAGTAAGGGCGAAATGTGGGTTTTACATTATTTACTAACCATTCAGGGAAAACAAGCTTGATGGAATGTGCATAATTAAGTTTGTTAAAGCATTGTTTGATAACAGTACTAAGCAACCTGCATGTCGCAAGAGACTTTCTCAACAGTGTAATGTCTACCATCCTGGCCAAGTAGTGACCTGCCAAGTAGGCTAGTGTGGTATACTAAAGTCCCTTACTCTGGGAGGAGACCTGTACCATACTACCTAAAACCATACCATTGTATGATAAGATTAATGTATTTTCAGATCAAAAAAGCTTACCGAAAGAAAGCCTTAAAATGCCATCCAGATAAAAATCCTGATGATCCTAAAGCTGCAGAGACTTTCCATGCATTATCACAAGCATTAGAAATATTAACAGATGTGAATGCAAGGGCTGCATATGACAAAGTGCTAAGAGCCAAGGCTGCAGCAAAACTTAGGCATCAAGAATTAGACAGTAAAAGGCAAAAACTAAAGGAGGAATTAGAACGGCGGGAACGAGATGCTGAAACTGGAGGAATAAACAACCTTACTGATGAACAGAAACTAGCAGCAGAAATAGAGAGACTTCAAAGGGAAGGTAGCAGATTGCTATTAGAAGAACAACAGAGAATGAAACAAGAAATACAAAAAACTATGGGGACTATGACTCAGCCTGTGTGGGATTCAAGTCTCAATAGAATAAAGATAAAATGGAAAGCAGATAAAGCTGATAAAAGTAATGGTGGATATGATGAAGCTACCCTCAGGAAATTTTTGAAGAAGTATGGTGATATTGTAGCACTAATTATGTCTCCAAAAAAGAAAGGTAGTGCACTGGTAGAATTTTCTAGTAAAGAAGCATCAGAAATGGCTTTAGAGCTTGAGAAAGGTAATATTATTTAAACACATTAATTATTATTGCATATAGATAATTATAACCATTCTATTTTGTATTTATGTGAATAACATTAAAATGAGAATGTGAATGTTCCAAAGAAAGTCACTCTTTTAAATGCTATAGGTGATAGATGAACTTGAAATCTCATCGCTTATTCATAAAAAATATTAAACATCTAATAAGCCTCTAACACTGCGTTTCAACTAACGACAAAACATGTTGCAAACATCTATCTAACTCTCAAAGAGTGAGTGGGATAGGTAGTTTGCAACATGTTTTGTCGTCAGTGGAAAGTGGGGTAAGAACTATGAAATTGTTTTGTCTTTTTTGTGATATTTTGCGACAGTGAAAAGAAAAGAAGACAAACACATTATAGCTACAGGAAATGTATTAGATGTTTAAATTTTAATGAATAAGATGGTATAGTCTATTTCTTCTAATACCAAAACATAGGTTTCTAGAAGTGAAAGAATTATTAAAATCAGTTCAGTACTTTAAGATTGATAACAAATTACAAAGATAAGATAATTACAAAGATTTAGTGTGTTCCAAATTCCAGGTTTACCGGAGAACCCACTAGAATTAAAATGGGTAAATGAAAGACCAGTTTTGACAATAAAGAAGGAAATAACGGGACCATCTGTAATCTCCGATAGAGATTATGAATCTCTAGTTCTAACTAAAATGAGGCAAGCAGCAGAAAGACAAAAATTAATAGAAGAAATGTTAAAAGAAGAACAGGATAAATCACAATAAATATTGAAATATGAATCTTATCTGTTATTACTTATTATTAAAAAAAAATAACTGTCAGTGGCCTACATAGTCGCAACTGCAGCCATTGACAATTAAATTTAAGGGCCTGTGCACACCACGATTTTTAAACGCGCCGTCGACGGCGCGCTTTTATCCTACAGAGCAGTTTGTTGTCGTATGTATCGACACACACGCGCGTTAGTATAGCGTTTGTATTGAATCAATTTGCGCGATACCGATGCGACCGCTAGCGCGCGGGCCTTCCCTAGTGTAAATCTACGCTAGTAGCAATCGAGCAATTTGGTGCACCGCACGTCTTTGGAATAAAATGCCAGCGCGTTTGTATCGATACACACGCGCGTTTGAATCGCGTCTGCATTGCTACACATGCGCGTTTGCATCGCGTCTGTATCGCTACACACGCGCGTTTGCATCGCATCTGTATCGATTCAAACGCGTATTTGAATTTATACAGGGGTCGTATTACCACGTATTAATGCCATCATGTTTACGTTGTGAAAGAGGGACGCCACTATTTAACATGTCGAGCGGTATCCCTCTCTCACAACCTAAAAATGATGGCATTAATACGTGGTAATACGGCCCCTGGTGTGCAAAGGTCTACAGGCTGCGTCTGACTTGCGTGCGTATCGCGTCTGTATCGCTACAAACGCGCGTCAACGGCGCGTTTAAAAAACGTTGCATAGGCCCTAAGAAATAATGGTTCCACCCATTTATTGGTTAAATGAAAAGGACAAATTTAATATTAGATTATATTACTTAAAAAAACACCTATTCCTTATTTTTAATAGGGTCAAAAGGTTTCCAATCCTTCAAAAAATCAACAACTTTCTTTCTCTGTATATCTCCATACTCCTTCTGTGGATTTTTCCATAGACTATGGTCCAGGTCTAAAATTCCAGCAATTACTTCCTAGAAGTAAAAATACACAATTCAAGTTATTTTTAAAACAAAATATTGATATACCAAATAAAAAACTGAATAAAACAGTATAAATATTATTTCAAAGTTGAGGTTTTTATAGATTTTCTGGTAAAATTTCTTTAAAATCCTAGTATGTATAAACCTACACACTCTGGTTACATTTACTTTGGAAATATTTAGTCAGAATTGTACAATTTTATTTACTCTAAACAGTTACCTGAGCAAAAGTCTTCGGGAACAGCTGCTGATCTTCAATAACATGAGCAAAACCAGGGTCCATACCAAAATCTATCCAAAAGTATGGTAATCCTTTTGGTATTCCTTTTCTAATGTTTTTTCCTTTAAGATCCACAACCTTTTTATTCATAGACCATTCTGCTTCACATTCTAGAAGGGCTTTTTTGAAATATATTGCGGCCATGTCGCCTACATCTCTTGGTAAAGGCACACAGTTTATCAATAGATGAGGGTACCTGTGTAATTTTGTAGCAGTTTCGAAAAATACAACATCCTTGTCTTGGGAGTTGTAGAATTGTGTGAGGGCTTTCCTATAATTCTGTAAAGTCATATTATATTTGAATAAAAATCTTAAAATTAAAAACATTATACGCAAATAAAAACAACATACCATTATTTCTTCCCAAACATCTTCATCAATGCATGTAACACAAGTAGAATGCTGTATTGTTGATATTAAACAATGATCTTTCACAAGTGATTTCCTTGAAGGCAGTGCTACATAAACTTTGTTTCCACAGCTCACTATGAGATGTTTCAGCATATTTTTCGATTCTAAACAGTGCTCACATCCTTCTAGAGTCCTCTCCATTTTTACATGCTGACTTATTGCCCTCTGTTTTTCATTTTCACTTTCTTTTGCAGGATTCCTATTCTTTGATATTTTATCAATGAAAATATCTTCTAAATCATCATTGGGATTTTTATGTTGAGCAGCGAGTTTAGCCAGGTCAGCCTCATCATTGTAGTTATTTCCATATTTTTCTTGTTGAAACTGAAACAAGATTTACCATTCTGTATTATAAAACTTAAAACCAGTTAGTTTTCCAATTCATGTAGTTTGGATTTTTGGTGCAGAAAAGGTAAAGAGTTTCTACAAAATTAATGGACAGAGGTACATTAATACTATACATACAGTTTGTTTGAAATAAGTTGTCTGCAAGTGGTTCAGCAGTGGTCAATTTTAATAGAACTAGTGTTAAGACAATTGGATTCTTATATATGTTTTGCATTTGTGATTATTTTCTGTACTAATTTTGATATTTATGTAAAAAAACACTTCAGCAATTTTACAAGCATAGGACGAAGAACTGCATATTCAGATAAGCAGAGTTATTTCAAACAAACTATACCCATCTTAAACTGACCCAACATAAAAACAAACTTACCATTTGAGCCAAATTATACTTGTCATCATCCTCAAAGTACTTGGTCCTCTCACCAGATACATAAGTTTCTGCTTTTCTTTTATTACTTTTACTTCTTGGATCTCCTTTCTCACTACTAATGAGTGGCCGGCTATTTCCTGAGATGCTAGTGGATATCAACATAACTCTATCCTCTTCGACTTCCTTACCTGCTTCAGGGTTCTGTTTTCTGTATTCCCTTGCAGCTTCTAACTTTGATTTTAGTTCAGCTATAAGTGTATTGTCACCTAATATTTCAGCCTTAACAATCCTAGCGGCCAATTTGTTCATTTTCTCATCACTTAGATACTTGGTGTCTTTAGGTTTGTCAATGACTTGTGTTGGATTTTCACTTATTTCTTTTGCTTGAGGTATGAACGATCTTCTCTCATCTTTTACTTCTCTTTTTGTATCAAATTTTTTGTCAGCATTTTCACTTTGCTTTCTCCAATTACTTGATTGTCCATAATGTCTACCTATATCTCTATCCTTAAAATATGGTTTATCATGTGAACTTCTGTTTGAGGTGTCAGTGGTGCTTGATCTGGAACTTTTAGACTTTGAGTAATAATCATCATCATCATCATTAGAAGGTTTGATGAAAGGCCTGGATTTACGAAAGTTTTCAGGTGTTTGTGGCAAACCTGTACCTCCATCCTTCCAATATGGATTTAGCTCCCTGCTGCTTGTTCCTGGATTGTAAGAATCAATATGTTTTTTATCCTTTTCTTCTCTTTTTTGCCGGGTATCTTTTGTGTAAGTTTTTAACATGCCTGTCATTGACATCCAATCCTCTCTTTTTGCCTCATTATTTTGTTTTATTTCTTTTTCTATCCATTCCTCAGATTCTGTATCACTTGAACTTGATGGCTAGAAATAGGTTAAAAGGTATATTCAATGTTCTAAGATTTTGGTCAGAGTAGCCTTAGATTTTGTGTTAAGAAATTGTTTTATTTATAGTATGAATAACAAACGATACGATAGCTACAAATTATGTTTACAAAGTAAATAAATTTACACTACTTACAGTAACAGTAGACCTTCTTTTGCATTTTTTTTCATGATCTTTAAATTTTGATTTGCTATGCTTGTTTTTCTTTCGTTTCTCTTTCATATTAGAAAGAATTGGTGCTTTGGGTTCTATAGTCCAATATTTTGTGCCAATAGTTTTCTTACTTCCTTCAAATAAGTGATTTATTTTTTTTATTTACACATTTTACACGGGTCGGTCAACGGATGATAGAGATTAGAGCAAAGAGTATAATAATATATAGGGAATTAGAGATACAATAAATATTTTTTGTAATATCTTTGGCCATAGACTACTATAATATACTAGAGTCTTTGGCAATTTGGCATGGCTTCAGAGGCCTTTGTGCCATTCGATAAGTTTATTTAAATCACAGAGTACATTATATATAATTTAAATCTTTTCTACTGAGTTAATACATATCTAAACAGAGGTGTCAATCCCATAGAAATAGTTGCTAAAATAAAAAAAATGATAAAATAGGCACTATGCTAAGGCAAAATTTTCATGCCAATAGATTTAAAAATGCCAAATTAAGTTTATAGATGCACTAACGATTGTTATTCAAATGAACATTTATATCAAGTGAATAAAACGAATTCAATATAACCGAGTCGACCTAAAGAGGCCTACGACCAGCTGTGGACAAATACGGGCTGATGATGATGATGAGTCAACCCATGGCCAGTTTTTGTACGCACGGCTACACATCAAGCTATAATAAACGGTTTACACTTACACTGACCTCATAATGTATGGAAGCCTATACAATGCGAGATCAGCTTAAACTGGAAATTCATAGGTCATCCTTGACTGGACTTTACAATTTTGTTAACCCGCGTTCCCACTGACGACAAAACATGTTGTAAGTATAATATATCTTATTTTATCTAACTTTCAAAGAGTGAGAGGGATAGATATCTGTTTGCAGCATGTTTTGTCGTCAGTAATAACGCGGGGTTAGAGTCGGACGAATGTCATAGCGCTCCCGTATTCCCAGCACTAAAGTGGTGACGCGAAACGCCGAGGTTGGTTTTAGGAGCTATTTTCAGAGCGGAGTCCGACACACCCCATGACCCCATCGCTCTCCCCGGGGCGATGGGTAGTGCATAAAGCATTTCAAACACCGACAAAAAAAAAAGGTTATGCCATATAAACTTCGAGCAACACGGAAACATTTAAATGAAATTCTTGACCTATTTTTATGTTCTGGAATGGTGGCTCGACTTTAGATTTCATTACACTATGGTATGCGTAGACCGAGAATCCAATAGACACCGGCAAAGCGTGTCGCAGAAAGAGACAAAAAAGAATGCGTCAATATATTTAGGGTTACCGTGTGAGAAAAAAATTACCTCTTTTTATTGAGAATTTGAATTAGTACGTATGTAAGAGAGCCGGAAAATTACGCTGATAAATCAATTATTTTCGGTACGTAAAGGCATACGATGACGAGAAGACACAGCAGATTGAAAATGGATGATGATGATGTGGTTCTACATAATTGCCATTCCATAAGTGTTAGTAGGTTCTGGCTTCGTGGCTAAGTAATAGAGCATGCTTATTTTTGTTAAGCTTTCATTGATTTTAAACGGTTGTTTTAAATAAAACAAGGGAATTAAGGTATCACAGTGTAAGTTTCTTCTTATTGACTATTTTTTCTCAAAATGTCTGCTACAAAGTTTGATGACAGTTTTGATGCCCAAACTGTTCGTCCTGTACCTACAATCCAATTCTGACATAAATTATCAGGTTCAAGAAAACTGCAACAAGCCATTAAAAATTTCTGATATTAAATTAATATAATATTTTGAATTACAACAAAATTGTTATTATGTGTTGAAAGAAAAACACACAGCGTCGATATGAAGAATGGTTTTGTAACTCACCAGTTATTCCTGCAATGTTGGTACTCTACCTGTTGTTACCGGCTAAGGCGCCAATTTCCCACTGGTTAAGTGTGTTAATATTGGCAACTCTCCAAGACTGACATAATGTCTTCATTCACCAGGAAGATACTTCCTGCGACGCTGTGTGTTTTTCTTTCAACACATAATAACAATTTTGTTGTAATTCAAAATATTATATTATGTGTTTACTTAAAAACACACAGCGTCGATATGAAGACCTGTTTGGTATCTGCTGGTGACAACACAAAACGCTATGTGACAGAAAAAATAAAAAATAAAAAGTTTAGTATAACAGAAACACAGTAACTTCTACCACTATACAATAGTCTCATTACTGTTACATCAACCTTATCAAGTTCCTGTTATTTAATCTTTCATAAAATATAAGATAATTAATAACTTTACTTTTTCATTTAAGAATAAGTTAATAATTTAAATATTTCAAAATACACATAATAAACATTTTATCAAAGTAATTATTGAGATAATTAATAAGTTTGAAAAATTTTAATAATGAACTGAGATCCCATCATATCTCTTTATTTCCTTACAGAAAAAAATCTTGAAAGTCTGTTCACTTTATCCTTGTTACAATTTCATCAATTGACTGATTCTCCATGAAGCTCGCTGAGGCTATAGGGCCTACAGATTACAAGGCCTACAGGTTACAGGGCCTACAGATTACAAGGCCTACAGGTTACAGGGCCTACAGATTACCTTAAGAAACCCTGGGTGATGGCAATGTTACCACTGCATGTTACCACTGCACTTTTTCAATACAGAACTTGCCCAGCCACCATAGTTCAAGGTGGTAGATGTAATTTAGCAATTATAGTAATAACCAAGTGATCCAGCCCAGCTTGGCTTGTCATCACTTTTAAATAAAATAAATATTTAGTTTGACCCATCTAGCCAGACAACTTATTCGTGGTGATGTTCCAATACTAGCCATCCTGATTGTTTGTCCTATAGAGTTGCTCTTAGAACCAAATACTGACAAATTATTGTACTATTAGGTACCTAAACAAAAAAAAAATACAAAAAATTTATATGTAGGATGTAGAGAATCAGAGTAAGATCAGATCATGTAAGTATCTACTCTTCTTATAGAAGCTGAAAGAAGGATCACTGTAGTAGTACTGAGAAATTGCAAGCATTGCATATTGACTCATTGTTCACTTGCTATAGCCTTAAGTACTTGTTTCAGAAGTTGAATTGATCTTCAACCTCTTGTTCCTAGATTCTACAAAAAGTAAATAATAGCAGATTAATGTACTATTATAGTCTATAGTGACAGCAATGTCTTATCAATTGACTAGTGTGGATATATTTCTCCCACCTCCAGCTTTCCAGGCTTGCTGGATCAGTTAGTTACTTACGGTGGGGGGTTGCATATCTGTTGTTATGTCTATTAGACTCTCCGAGAGTCTGGATCGACACTGGCGATGCCAGTGCACCATTATTTGGACTCAGGCATTATAAATTGTATCTCTCCAAGATTTTCTCCCTCGAGGTTTTACCTCCTAGCTATAAAAATCATATAGGCCCGTGGCCCTATTAAGATGCAAAAATCTTGACAGATAAGATTAGGAAGGGGTAAAACACATTTTATCTGAAATTTTCGCTTTTCATTGAAGGTATTTGAGTATATATATTGCAAAGTAATGCTTGCAGACTTAAAAAGGTTTTATAAGACCAGTTTTGGTATTTGTTGACCACGGATGTTTTTGCAAACGCAAATAGTTCTACGTCTGTAGTGCCCCAACGATGAAATAATCGGTTTGTTGCCGTGGACAATAGATGCCATTCGGCGAGCCGCTGATGCCCGAAGAGGCGACCGGCGGTGCAGATGTACTTCGCCGAGGTAATAGGTTGATAGGGATATATTATGCCATTCGGATAGCCGCCGATGCCCGAAGAGGCGACCGGCGGTGCAGTTGTACCTCGCCGAGAGGTAATAGGTTGACAGGGATATGCTGTGCCATTCGGAAAGCCGCTGATGCCTGTAGCGGCGACCAGCGGTGCAGTTGTACCTCGCAGAGAGGTAATAGGTTGACAGGGATGTGCTGTGCCATTTGGATAGCCGCTGATGCCCGGAGAGGCGACCGGCGGTGCAGTTGTACCTCGCCGAGAGGTAATATGCTGACAGAGATATTTTGTGCCATTCGGATATCCGCTGATGCCTGTAGAGGCGACCAGCGGTGCAGTTGTACCCCGCCGAGAGGTAATGGGCTGACAGGGATATATTATGCCACTCTATCAGCCTCAACAACTTGCAAGTGTCCAATATTCAAATTACAACCTGGGTATTGTGCAGACAATGCCATTGATTCCGCATCAACACATGTACTGCCAACAGCTTTTTTCCTCAGTGAGTGCTATCTCTGCTGATATAATTGGGCTCTCCAACCCGCATCTGCTGCATCGGTTGTTATGAAGTGTATGTACACCTGACAATCTCCTTTGGGAACCATGCAAATATTTCCTGATTTTTCATATGTACCCTTTTTAATTCTTCCAAACTCATAATATACACAGTGTAAAATCTATTGTTTCAAAAGCAATTGAAATAAATATCTGAATTTCTCAACACATCCAACCATTTGGTTTGCTCTTGATTATTTAGTGCCACCATCTGACAATGGTTATCACCTTATTACCCGCCGTGGGAGAATTAGAAGTCACAATTTGTGGTTATTTCTAAAGCTTGTCAGAGATATCTAAATGCACTGGCGATGCAATGTAGGCTTTTACACTAAAAAGCTGGCAATGTTTAATTGATCCTTATTTTATATATTGACAATAATTATATCCTGTATAATTATATTGTCATACCAAGTCAAGCCCAGATATTTTGATAAATATATTGGTTTAATATTTACTTAGAGTAATTACCTATTACGTTTCAATATTTACTTATTCGCCATGCCTAGATTCCAGTAGTCTCACGACTTCCACAGTCTGACAGATCAACTTAGGCTGGTTCTGGTTGACGAGAAAGAAATATTTAGATGGACTAGGATTTATTTTAAAAGAAAGGATCTCCGCGACCCAATTCCTTAGGATTGCAACAATCTAAGGGGATGATGCCAGACCAAAGGCCCTGGACATTAATTTGTCTTGGTAACACATTCTAATGTGTTTTATCAGAATGTGTAATAATTATGCATTTTACCTATCTACTTTCCTATCCAACCAAGAAGGGTCACTGATTATTAGACATAAGAAATGGTGTGCATATACCTGTTCGAACCCTTGATCAGACCACAGACTGAACAAAGACTCTATGAACTTATTATTATACTTGTTATACTTTGTGTCATCTCTGGGGTGACATTGCATCTTGCTAGCATAATATTAATTAAATTTAAAATTTAATATCACTTAAGGTGGCATCTTAACTCATTAGGGCATGCATACCCTGAAGTATTTGATATAGCTATTCTCACTAGGGTTTCACATACAGGTACAAAATTAAATATTGTATAACTGCTATCAATTATGTAAATTATAATTATTGTTAATAATTTGAAAGACTACATACTACAGTCTACAGTTCACCCGAATGGACTGTCTTAATGTCAAAGGTCAATGCAGGCTCATGTTCATTGAACTACTTGTCTATTGTAAACTTGCTTCAGAATAGGTTAGCATAGTGCCAAATATTTATACCTCCGAGGTATTGTATTATCAATATATTGAGATAAAAAGTATGATCCATACATTCAAATTTATTCTGACCTTCTAACGTCAAAAAATCTGTGTTACTACTATGGATTCAGCACTGAGAATGAGAGTGAATCTGAATCTGAATTATTTTTTCAATGTGTACCGCAGCATTGTGAAAATATCTTTAGGTATGTTAAAGAAGACTATTCCTCGGCTTTGCAATACTCTTTCCACAAGTATTTAACCCTGATTCAGGTGACACATCTTATTAGTCATAAATAGTTAAGTTAGTGATCTGCCCTATAGGTGACATAATTTCCAAACCCGATTTGGCAACCCAAGTAAAACTTTTGGCATTAAATTACATAATTATCTTTGTATATGTATATGTTTAAAAATTTTAATATTGTGTTGATAAGGCCTGGCAGCACAGGTTTTACTGTCTGTGATATCTGTTATAATATCATTGTAAAATGATAGTCTAGTAGAGAGAGTAATCTCCCTAAGTCTAGTACAGAGAAGAGATTGCTAGAAACTCCGCCGTGGAGCCGGGCTTTGCGTATACAGTTGCTGTATTAGACGCTGTCCCTAAGGCAACTCTCTGAGCATGCTTTGGTGGAATTTTTCAAAAATTTAGAGTGTAAGTAGGCAATAATTGGAATTTGACTTACTTGGTAAGTGTATTTGTTTGTAGGTACTCTGTCGCAGTTACCTGTCGTTTTTCACGGCCTCTCGTTAGACGTTGGTAAATCACGGATTCCGAATCCGCTTGTATTCACTCACATTACCTACACAGTATACTACACGGCATGATGAATTAGGAACTCGTAATGCTAGGCAAGAATACGATTCATCGTCTTTATCACCACTTTCACTCATAATTCGTTAAGACTAGGCTTATGTGGTTCCGAACACTAAAATTATGAATAATTTTGGCAATTTTAAGTATGATTTTCACAAAAAACTTTAAGAAGAAAAGTTTTTCGTCCGTTACGCAGGAAAATCACAAAACGCTATATCAGTCTTGGAGAGTTGCCAATATTAACACACTTAACCAGTGGGAAATTGGCGCCTTAGCCGGTAACAACAGGTAGAGTACCAACATTGCAGGAATAACTGGTGAGTTACAAAACCATTCTTCATATCGACGCTGTGTGTTTTTAAGTAAACACATAATACAAACTTCAGAATACGTATTATATTTTCCCATAATAGTGGGTAATAATTTATAGAAAAGTTGGCAACACCAAGGTTTTAGGTTAGAATTTATAATTATTATTTGTGCTTTTATTAACGATGAATTTACGTCTAGAGTACATTAGATACAATTATGAACATAATAAAATGCAACTGAATGCTTGGTAACTGAGAAAGAGTGGTATACTTACGACAATCCTGGCATATCGTTCCGCTACCACTTTTACACAGTTTGAAGCTACAAAACACCATGTTTTTTGAAAAAATGGTTGATATAGTAAGTCTTCATTGTTTAAAACAAAATATAACATGAATGTCTTAACATTTAATACATAAAAACAGTTTTTGAAAGGAAGACGATAGCTAGCGGTAGCTGCACGTCAGCTGTCAAACTTTGTTTATCAAAGTTGTATGCTGAACTTGAAAAAGTACGGCACGCTCAGTGAAACAAAAAATCTCATCGTCCTGTTTCATTTTCGTATTTTATAACGTCGTAAATGCGACAGAAGATGTCAGTTTGTCTATTCTTTGCTCAGACTAATAATCCTAATTCTTTGTCTACGATGGTATGGCTAGCTTGTATGGAGTGTAGAAAGAAAGGAGGACCATCTCAGTGTATTAAAAAGTGTCCATTGTAAGGGAGCAAATTAAGGTGGCGCTGTAGTAGCAAGTGGAAGAATTTTAAAAAGAGCGCCACAAATTATTAGAGTAGGTTACTAAATTAAAAAAGGAAAGAAAATTTAAATAGTAAATAAAAATTGATTATACATACTGTTGGTCGAAAAAAAGATCTAGGTTGAGACGTATCAATTCCTTTACTTTTCAATTTTCGTCCACTTGGACAACTTTTCACTGAACAAAGTTTTCCCATTGCGTCTATATTTGTTCTTTTTTTATTAACAACAATAAAATCATTAAAATAACAAAAATGTATCAACGAAATTGCATAAAAAACAATTTTTCAACTCAGCACACTTCACTCTGCTGCTACATTCATATCATTTCCACTTGCTACACTAGCGCTAGTTCGGTGAGTTTTCGAACCATAATTTGCTACAAGTGGACACTTTTTCGACTAATCCCCCATACAAGACGGTCCTCCTTTCTTTCTACACTCCATACTAGCTTGTTATATATTAGTAATCTGTGGGTATGTCTGTTTCGTTTTGTTTTGTAGTCTGTCCTTTTCAGTCTGTCTCTGTCTCACTATCTGTTTTGCTTAGTTTTGTCCGTTTGTTGGTTGCTCAGTGCTGTCGTTGTAGAAGTTAAAAAAACAAACACCGCTGAATTTCATCTCACCTTAGAATATTATATATTTTCTTACTATATTTTATAATACAGGGTACAATATTCGCTTTAATAGTGTGGTGTTAATAACATTACGTTAATTTAATTTGTTGTGTTACTTGTACCTGTGAGCATGGATGCCTGCTGAGGAATGTCAGAATACGCTCATGATTAAGTATTCAGTGTGTGTTCATAACTACTGCTGCTTGGAGTACGTAGCTTTAAAGTAACTGTGAGTTCTTTTTATTGTAGATAAAAGCGTAGCTAAGTGGCCGTGCCAAATTGACTCTATTGGTGATATCTAAAAGAAAGTATTGGTAAGCTTTCTTTTCAATGGTATCGTTAGGTACTTGTAAGATAAAGGTATCGCTAATTTAAGCAATAAGAATATCAGATATACATTGACTGGTTTTAGTGTTGGATATTTTGTTTGCAGTGTGCTTCACACTATGTTTTCTAAGAAAAAGAAAAAGCCTTTGATTTCGCCGCCTAGCAATTTTGAACACAGAGTACATACGGGCTTCGATAAACGAGAGGGAAAGTTTGTTGGACTTCCTCTGCAATGGGCCTCACTTGTTGGTAACAATCAGGTATGTATGTATTATATCATGATAAGTGTTAGTTTAAAATATATGTCAAATTATGAAACTATGAGTACCTACATACGGTTGTCAGTTTGTGGTCAGAATAATTAAAATAATGGAGAGGTTCCTTTTCTTGTTAACATAAACACCTATTATGAATGGATTTTAGTAATTTTACTGTAGTAATATGTGTAAGGAATTGACATATATGGCATTTATGGATATTTCAGTTAGAGAATTGCCTTATGGGCAGAGTTACAAATGTATAATGTACAGAGTAAACATCCAGATAAATGTTAATAACAATGCTGGATACTTTAGTTTAATGTCAAGCCTACATGACATGTGATATAATTTTCCAAATGGTTTTATTGTTAATCTTTAAATTTCCTGTGTGTTATGTCAGTGCAAATAAAAAATCATTTTCTCTCTTCTTTTCTTTATGTACTCCGACAATTAGATCTAATTTTTAAATTTTAGATATTAAAATCAACAAACAGACCACTACCTTTGGTAGACCCATCAGAAATCACACCCACCGAAATTCTAGACCTAAAAACCATAGTCAGAGGGGACCACAGAATTACCTCAGTCTCATCAATAGCACGGCCATTGCCCTCAAACATACCACAACAACCTGTGCAAAATGGAGTTGTATTGCCAAAGACATCAAATGTAGCCAGGTCAAACTCTTTAAGGAGTACCAGTCCACCAAGAATTCGGAGAGACTTGCGGAGTCAGCCTAATGTTCCTCCTTCTGTGCCTGAAGAGTCACCACCTGTCCCTCCTGCTCCTCAACAATATATGAGCTTGAGACGAGAACACAGCAACTATACATTGAATAAACCTATAGCAGAGTCTCCTGTTGAATGGGGTCAGCATGCACATGAGGCTACCATAAGACAAGTACCAGAGCTCAATGATAATCAACATGCACCAATGACATATCAAAACATTCAGAATGCAAATGTGCCTTACCAACACAATCATCCTCAACCACCAATGACTCATGGACCACATGGACTTAATGGAAACAATATTATGGGTAAGTTATTTAATTATTCAATTCCCAATACAACAATAGTGCTTAAATACCATAATATTATTTGATATTATGGTATTTAAGCACTATATATACATTTGCATATAAAGTACTGTACCTACAAGTTTTTGTAAATGCAATTGATGATGACAATTTTACATACAATAACAAGGATATAAGTAATATCAAAGACATGTTAATTACTCAGGCAAAGAAAAAAAATTTCTTAGTTTTAGTGTTAATATTTGTTCTAATTGCTTGAATCGAGTTTTGGTTTTCCCACCAATCTTTATTTAATTTAATAATCAAGGATAAAAAACAAATTTATAATATGTGTTATAGAAGAATGAGCCATAATTGTAAGTTCTTATTGTTTACACTTATTTTTATTGCTGTAAATGCATTTAAATATTAATTAATTTCCGTTCGCATAATGAACTCCATAATTTTAACGAAATTGGAGTGTCATGGCTGTTATGATTTAGATCTTAGAACAATACCTTGATACACAATTAGTCATTTTACTAGAAGTGCCTATGTTATTATATACAACACACACACATGAAAACTTGTTTACATAGAAATTTGGTGGATGTCACAAGTGAGTCATGTAATGTCCCAGTAAAATTGTGTGAGAATAGTATTGTTTGCAGACATTACATATGTAAAGTTAAAGTAAGTAAGGATGTTTTTTAAATACAAAATTGAAAAGTGAACTAAGCTTAATTTTCAAAAGAAATAAGAATGAAGTAAGCAAAGCTTATATAACCTTAGAAAAATAATGTTTTTTTTAAATACATAATTTTTAATGATGAAAGGGTTGATAAATTGTAGTATTTATAATCATAATGATTTGTGTCCTATTGATAGAATAAGAGGTTTTATCTCCTTGATTAGGTGATGCATATGGAGTGTCGCGTGCGCAAGCTGCTTCGGGCGCAGCACCACACCTGCCACTTGCTGCCTCCAAACATGAATTACGATTAACACATGAACAGGTACATTGTTTAAGAATATTTTGCTTACTTATATTACACATGTTAACATAAAATTATGGCAATACTCATAGATTATAGGAAATAGTTTGTTTATAATGAACTGTACACACAGTTATATTAGAATATGTGATATATTTGAGCCTTTTTTGGTTGTCAATAAAAGAGTCCAAAAGATAACCATAGGTATGGTTCACGATGGTTCATTGATCGTTGTATCTAATAAACATTGGTTTGGAATTTAGCATCCCTGATTTATTATTCCACTATGGCAGAGTTACGTACTTTAGGCTGCTGCAGTGGCTCAAGTTATAGTTTTTTAATTTGCCAGTTTCGCGCGGCTCTCCGCCTGGTGGTGAGCGAGGGCGACCCTCGCGCAACGCTGAGCGGGTTCAGTAAGATCGGCGAGGGCAGCACCGGCGTAGTGTGTGCCGCTACTGATACGCGCACGCGCCGCCGAGTCGCCGTCAAGATGATGAATCTTCGCAAACAGCAGAGGCGGGAACTGTTATTCA